>NHNV01000047.1:0-235227 GCA_002785995.1 Mycosphaerelloides madeirae | reverse complement strand
ACCTTCCTAATTAGTCAGTCAGCGGCCATTGGCGCTGTTGGATCTGGCCCAAATCCTTATTGGTTGGCGTGGTTGAGAGGGTAGATCCAAACCACGCCAAACCAACAAGCTCACTGGTCTGTGGTCCTCCTGTGGCGGCTTGGATATCAAGTTGGTCGGCAGTTTGCTAAGAGTCATCGTCAGCCTTGAACAAACAGTGTTCGACAGTCGCCGTATGGGTGTGCTCACATGGTACCAGTCAATTAAGAAAACATGCCCAAGATCTACATCGTAAATCGCAGTGGCTGGACCGTTGATGAGAATGCCTCCCAATACGCTGTCCCATGCTTGAACGTAGAAGTGAGAGTGATACCATCCAGTACCATATTCCAGTGCCCTCCATCTGTAGGTGTACGATTCTCCTGGAGCCACCGGGCATTAAGTGAGACTCGGAACGCCATCGTGTTGGCTGGTCCAGTTTTGGCGGATTCCGTGGAAGTGGAGGCTGCTGCCATTACTTTGGACATCGTTCTTTAAGTGTACGACTATACTCCTAGATTTAGTGAAGCGAACGTTAAGCACGGTAAACGAGCTGGCTTACCAACAGTGTCTCCCCAGTCCGCTATAATGGTTGGTCCAGGAAACGAGCCATTGATGAGTTGAGCAGGCAATTCCACGCCGTCTGGTGCAACTGTGGTGTTCTCGATGGCAAACCAGTAATGGCGCTCGACCCCGTTATCCGGTACATTATCGTTGTAGTTCTTCGACATGTCGAAACCATCAGACCAGCAGCTTCGATTCGAAGGAGATTTAACGCAGGTAGTTCCTTGGTCGCCGTAGGTCGTGAGACCATCCACAATCCCAGCCGCTGCGAGAAGTAATGAGGGTATGAAGTGAGGAAAGACATCAGAGGCTGAAGGCGAGCGTCAGTAAGGATCGTGAGTGTGAGAAACGAGCTGTCCCGGGAATGAAGGGTGTTCGCAACTTACATCTTCTTTAGCATTGTCGTCTGGATATGGCCGGGGTCACACCTGGTAGGTCGAATAGTCAACCGCAAAACCACCGCGATATGGGTTTGTGTCTTTACGACCGAGTCTCATCCACTTGATAGAACTTGAAGTGTTTCTTTGCGCCTCATGCTGCTCGTCAATCCTCCGTATCAAGTACAAAAGACATATGGCCCAGTTTTCTCGGTGATCTACTTTTTGACAACTAAGGCCAGCGAGCAGTGTAGTCGATCTTCAAACAGGCCTCATGTTGGGGTCCCGAGAGCCGCGTAATCAGAAAACACGGAGTCAGACATACGACAGCGTCTGAGCCATGCCTGTCTGCTATCAAATTCTACTAAAAGTCCATCAGCCATCAATAAGGAAAATTGGGGGCATCACCGCATCGATCATTCCAGGACAAAGTCATTCCGCCGGTCAGCCATGCCGAATCCTTCTTTTCCCATCGCTCTTTGGATCGCATATTTCTTTCCTGCAAGACAAAACTCATACACTCGTTGAACATGCTGTCACTTTTCTTGATCTCAAGCTTGAGCTTGCTACAAGCAGTCAGTGGTTTCCCAGCCTCCTCCGATCCATCGCTACTCAAAAGAGCCCCAATCATCAACGGGACGCTCATTGCGTACGGCAGCAATGCCTCTGTCTGGTTACTCTTGTATGGTCTTGGTGATCGCGCGTACCGAGAAAAGACGCCGTTCGTATCCATTCACTGACTCATTGACATCAGAGCTTTTGTATATTGCGCAGGACGTTAACCGGACAACCAATCTGACACTAATCACCTGGGACATCGCTTCGATCACCGGCGAGAACTGGATCGCGAACGCCACCTTCGAGAACGCGACTACTGCTGGTTCGCTCAACATCAATCTTGAGCAATACTTGAGCGTGCTGCCATTGTCGGCATCACTGCTCAATGAGAATGACACTGCCGTTTTCGGATTCGCCATGTTTGCGACACAGCTTGTGTATAACCATAACACAAAGCTAGAGGCTCAATTCTGGGCAGTTCCATCGGATACGGATGGCATGTTGTCCTTATTCTGGATGCTCGACAACGACGAAGAGATTGTGGAGAACAGTTCCGGTGGTAGTCAAAAGCGACTGAGTAGAGGCCGAGGATGTACGCAGACGTGTAGGTATGTCCATGCCCCAGACGTCCACATGAGCGAACACCGCCTCGAGCGAGACGTGACCGCCAACTCGCTGGTTGGATTGGTCTCGTGGTGTTTGATGGCCTCAGTAAATGTACAATTAGCTGTTTCGATTTCTCTGAACCAAATTTGAGTGTCCCATGTTCAGGAGAAAGACCGTGGACACTCCAGAAGTGTAGTCGTAATGCTAATGCTTGATAGCAATGCTAGTCGATAGTAGCCGCAAAAGAATTGGGCACCTGGGTCGCCATTTCGTCGCTATTGCTCCTCGGCCGAGCTCCTCGGCTTTGGCGGCGTAAACAGGTACATGGGTGCCGTGGGAGACTCGGGGGGTTCGAAAGGAGCCCGGGGGCACACCCAGTCCATGCGAGACCTCCAATTGCTGGCATTGATGATGGACGACGAGGTGGCAGTTGTGGACTTCAGGAAGAGAAAACAGAGGGCTCGAAGTGTCCAGTAGGAGGTGAAGTGGCTTCCATGCACGGACCGCGCTGATATCCACATCTGAATGTCCTTGATCGCACGGGATGTTCGATACCGTCTGAATTGCGTGTCAAATTCAGGTGTGGAGCGACAAGAAGGAACAGCAGAACTCATGTCTCGTAGCCTCCAGCGACCAGCAAATCCTTCAATTTCTCGATATTCTTTACCCTCACTCGACCCAGCCAAAGTCCCAACACTCTGGTGGAATCTCTGGCACAACTGCATCACCAGCCCTCTCCATTTGCTGCTTAAGAGTCAAGGTCTCGAACTCCTGCGAGAGGCCAGACACGCCATAGTCCACCAGAGGTAGAGGCGCCTCCCCTCCGCCGTGAATCATAAACTGCTCCATCGCTGTCGACATGGGCGTTCCGACCTCATCACTAAGATGCCAACCGAAGAAGTAATAGTCGCTCGGTCCCTCATAAAAGCCTCCCCGCAAGCATACCTTTTCAAGGCGAGGAAGCTTGCCACCAATAGCCGAGAACCAGCCGTGCCAAGCGTTTTTCGTTATGGGTGCCTTCCAATATAGATGGCACATACGCAGCTGCTTGAGAATCTCTTTATGACGCATCAGAAAGTCTGTGAGTGCCTCTCCAGCCATAATAGTCGTGTTTTTGACAGAGAACGACTCCAAGCATGGGAAGTGGGTTTCGCCAACAACACTTGGAAAATCGACGGGCATTCGCTCGCCGGGAGCTCCAGAGATCTCTGGCAGGTTGATGACCAATGTTCGTAATGTGTTCGCGGAACTGGCGATGAACTGCGAGAAGTGACCCATGCTGAAGGTGTTGTGCATATCATAAAATGCATTAAGGTCCGGACCAGCAACATTACTACCGCGTAGACGAAGAAATGCGCCGCTCATGTCCCATTTCACATGTCTCGCATTCTTGAGTACATGCTCGAACTTCGCTATTTGAGTCCTGTCCTGAGTTACGAAGCGGTAGTTCATGCCATCGAGAATGAGCGTATTAAGCTGTGTTCCGGCGTCAGAAGCTCCAAGCAGCAGCTGAGATGGAATGCGGACGTATAAATTGCGGACGATGTGCGTGGCGGAAACACGACCATCACCGGTTGGATCGCTAGTGAGCCTCAAACTCGACAAACTCGGGCATACGCGGAAGAGTGCAGCAGACGCCTCGCGAAAGGCATCACTTTTGTCCAATTCGGAAGTTTCGGCGAGTAACTCCTTGTATTCGGCATAGAACCGATCCAGGTACTTCTTAGCAAAGCGTCCAATGTCGCTGTCGGGCGATGGCTTCGGCACACGACCGTCTTCGGTAAAGGTGAATCCATGAGCTTCAATGTAGTTGCGCCAATGGTCCCGGAAGCGCTTTTCCTCTTCAAATCTTTTCAGGAAATGGGTCTCCCACGCCGGATAGTCCTGGTATTCTGGGCGGCGTGCTAGGAACCACAGGGCCTTGAGTCCTTTGAGGATATCTGGGTGGGCCATGGCTAGGTCATCGAGCAGGTCAAGACTCTCATGGTCGTAGTAGATTTTCAGCTCTCGGAGCAGATGGCGGTTGGCAACATTTCTCAGTATCCTGTTTGCAAGACGAGAACACTTGACAGACTTCGTGTCGCAGAGCTCAAAGATGCGGTCGAGCAGCTCTTCGGGTAGGTCCAGGAGCAGCATGATGGTATGGGGAAGTGGTATAGTCGTGGAAGTGTAGGTGAGGTGAAGCTGACAGAGGAAAAGTCGGCCGTTATCCGGAGTCCCAAAAGTGGGGGCCAAAAGTGGGAGCTGAAAGTGTGAGTGCCTGTTTCACATTTCCCCTCGATGTTACTTGGGTACTTCTCTTCTTTCCAGGATCGAAAATCGACTCCCATGAATCGAAATTGGCCTCAGCTGTAATGAGCCATTTCGGGTCGGGAGCGGTGACACACTCATCAACAACCAGATACCGTCCAAAAAGAAGCTCCCGCCACGGCAACGCCTCCAAAGCACCTCCCTATCTCGGCCGTCCTGGGCAGATCCATGCAGGTTAAGCATATAGCCAGGTACTAGTTGACAATGCCGTCTTCCATTTGCTTCTTGGCCTCCGCCATCCTGTAGACCTCACAGGCCAGCTCTTGGCATACGCTTAAGAAAAGATGAGAAGCTGCCTCGTGATAGCTGCATTGGTAGCGACAGCATTGGGACAGAGCTCAACTACGATCGGGGGACTTTCCGGAAGCCACACAGACATTCCTCGCTGGTGCGGCAAACCATACGAGCCGGGGTGAGCACGATACAGCAACGGAGAGAACATTTTGAAGTGAAGCTAATCTCTGCCCTCAGCTCTCCAAACTACAATCCAGGAGGGCAATTAGAGCCTCCAGCACCATCTGCGAGCCGAGCACCTGAGATTAACGTTGAACCGCGATACAGCATCTACGACAGCAGTGAGCATACTGGGGCTTTCCTCGTCGACATCAAGTTGTCTTCACCTCAAGGCCGATCCGTCAGACAGGATCCGTCACAATGGGATCCCATGCTCTGGTCCCACTACGGTACATTCGACATCGAGATCAAAGTAGCCGAGACACAGCACATCCTCGTCCATACGAAAGTGGCTCCCTTCATTGCCAATAGCGAGTTCGACTTTTCTTTGAAAGGTCTGGAACCAAGACTGCAGTCATATGCCATTCAACTCTCTGCTTCTCCGTCCCGCGGCCATGCAGGACACAACCTCACGGCCTCGACGGAGCTTTACTACCTTCCCGCAAAGAACAGCGGCTCTACGGTCAAGATCGACAACCTCTACGGCGGGATGCTGGTGGCCAACAACGTTTCCAACTACGCTTTCGAGCCCTTTTTACCGTTCGGCTTCTACACATCATGCTCCGGCTACCTGAACTACAGTCTCGCAAATGTCACCGCGTACAAGGGCCTTGGGTTCAACGCCGTCAACCCGGTCTGCGCCTACACGGACGGAAATCTCGACTTCCTCTTCGACTGGCTCGACGAAGCCAACGTATGGTATCAATGTTCGTAAAGCGTTGGCGATGAGTCACCCCTACGTCTGAGACATATGCTGACCCTTCTCCATTTCGCGTTTAGACGACATGCGCGGCAGCTACCAGAACCTCACCGAAGTCGCCTCACAAATCACCCTCCTCAAAGACCGTTCAAGCCTCCTCAGCTGGTACACCGCTGACGAGCCCGACGGCTGGCAATACGCCCTAAACAGCACCAAGATAGCCTACAACTTACTGAAGCAAAAAGATCCCTATCATCCCACCGGCCTCGTTCTAAACTGCCAAAATTACTATTTCGAAGAGTATACCTCCGGAACAGACTACGTGATGCAAGACTCCTACCCCGTCGGCATCGATCCCACGTACAGCCGGCCGTGGAAAACACCCTGTAACGACACCTACGGCGACTGTGGCTGCGATAACTGCATCGGCTCGCTCAAGGACGTTAGCGATAGGCTGGACGATCTCAGTCAATATCAGACTTGGCTCGGCGGAGTCAGGAAGCCGTTGTGGTCTGTATTGCAGGCTTTCTCCGGCGAAGGGTATTGGTCTCGCGATCCGACGCAAGAGGAGAGTTGGGTTATGATGATCATTAGTTTTAATCATTTGGCGAAAGGGATGATGAGTTGGATCTTTCCGCCTTCCGAGGTTCTCACGGCTGCGCATAGTGCGATGGCTAAGGTTGCTACCGGGGCGGAAGTGAGCCGATTCTTGCTCGGGGGAGATCCCAGTTTGATTGAAGTGGAAGGGCAGCCGATGGTAGATGCGGCTCATTGGCAAGTGGCAGACGAGATTATGGTGACGGTTGCGAATATTGGCAATGCTTCAATCAGTGAGGTTTCGCTGCAGCTGCCTGCGCATGTCAAGGCGATCTCTAGTCAGCCATGGGGTAGTCTGTCTTGGAGCTTTGGGAAGGATGGCAAGCTGAGTATTGAGACGCTGGAAGGTCTAGCTACGAGTATCCTCATCTTGGCATGTCGATAACGAATGAAATGTGTGTCTTATACAAATCTCATTCGTTTTTAAGTCCTAGACTACCTCAGGGTATACCCGTACAGAGTTGCTGCTTCACTTCTGGACATTGAATCGTACAATCCTCGTGTCATCCAGACAAAACGTACCTTCGCTATGCAACCCGGCAAACAGTAAGCGCTCTCCCGCTTTGCAAATGCACCATGTCTATGTCCAGACCGAACTCCAAGATCCCCGACTGTGTGAAGTTACTCGACGTTGGCTGGGTCGACGTGGCGGGCAAGCACCTTCTTCTTGAACTCATCCAAGTTGTTGTCCCAGAGGATAGCGGCTTCGCCGTTGAGTGGCGATGCACTGTATCAAGGTCAGCCGTGCCTCCATCTCCGCGTCACACTCTCATGTACTCACTTATTCGGCTCTCCCAAAAGACTCTGGATACTCAGTAACACACTCCCCGTGTTCAACGCCGCGCTCCAAGCACCCTCCTTCGCTTGCCCGGCCGGCTTCAGAATATCCAAGCAGATCCGTCCACTAAAGTCCACGTTCGGGTGGTAGATGGGCGTCTTGAAGAGGACTTCGGGCGGGGCGTATGGGTAGTTGGAGGGGTAGGCGAGGGTGAGCTTAAAGGTGAGGTTGTCGTAGGGAGTGCCGCTGGGTCCGAGGATGGTGGCGTTCCATTTCGTCATGTCGTTGGTAGGGAAGGCGGAGATGCCGGGCGTGGGAGAGGTCATGATGCCCATGAGCTCGGATTGGAGGCTGGATAAGTGGCGTTAGCTATGTGTGTGTGCTCGACCTCGAGGATATATCGCATGGCTGCATACCGCTTGACAACATTGCCATTGCCGGGGCGTGCTGCACTGCTGCCTGCTTTAGTTCCCTGGTTCACGGAAGGAGTCGAGTTCATGGCCGGGTGCATGGCGTCCAACCTGTTTGCCATCGTCCAGTCGAGGTCGCGAGTGCGTGGTATGTGTGTGTAGGCGTGTGCTGAAAGCGACAGTGTTGATGGAAGCAAGAACCGGGCTCCCTCCCAATTGCGGTGGCCGTCGACCCGTGGCGGAATATGAATGCAAAGCAAAAGGCTACTCGTACAGATGTCCGCGGGGGTGCTGAAGAGAAGTGAAGGAGAACAGAGGCGTGTTAGGTGACGAGAGAAAGAGAGAGAGGCGAGAGGATGGAGCCACAGCAACGAGGTTGCCATGTTTATTCCGATCTTATCGCGATAAAACTAGCGCTTGTTCGAAAACCCCCTAGCGAATCCGAGAGCCGTGCCGATTAACCACGTCCACTCGATTCGCGCCTTCCTCGCGATTCTCTTCCGCGACAACAATATAACACTGCATCGCTGAACACATACGCGCCACCGCACAAGCTGTTCCAAACATTGTTATTACGCTGGGTTCTGCATACCAGTCACCATACTTTTCACGTGGCCGAGCTCCTGACTTGACTCGCCACGAGATGCACATCACCACGTCCAATAAGGCCAATCCAGCATCTACTAGGAACATTGGTCGGCATGACACAGTCCGATGGGCTCCCATTCCCGTTTCCCAGCGGCCCTGAATCTCCGTGTTTTCATACAAGCTTGCTGCATGACGAGACGGAGAATTGTCGATCCTCCACACTTCCAGCGCTCTACGTCTTGGCCAAGTTTTCCTCGTACCGGGAAATCCGCGATCTTGGTATTGCGACTCCGGGATGTGGGCGACTTCGACACAGCAAAGCTGAGTTGACTGAAACGCTATATAGCCGTTCGGTGAGTATCCCGTCTTTGCCTTGATCACTCGCGCAGATACCAGCAAACATGTTTGCAGTTCACAAAGTCCTAGGAGCCCTCGTGGCGTGTGCAAGCATTGCCACAGCGGCAACGGCGACATTCTTCCCTCTCATCAACATGACAGACACGGACGGGAACGCGATCCAAGCACATGGCGGAAATATCATCCAAGGACAAGGCGAGGATACCGCTTGGTACTGGTTTGGCGAGGACAAAACCAACGAGAATACGTCCGGCCACTTCATCGGGGTCACCTGCTACAGGTCTGCCGACTTCTCGTCGTGGGATTATATCGGCCATGTGCTCTCACCCATCGCGGACACAAACATCTCCAGCGACTCTATCGTCGAGAGGCCGAAAGTGATCTACAACGACAAGAATGCCGAGTTCGTTATGTGGTTTCATGGAGACACTTCCGACTATGGTGCCGCACAGGTGGGTGTTGCGACGAGTAAGACGATTGATGGACAGTATGAATGGAAAGGCAACTTCAAACCGTTCGGGCAAGACAGCCGCGATATGACTATCTGGAAGGATGCGGATGAGGGTACCGCTTACCTTATCTTCGCCACGAATGGCAACGCAGATTTCGAGATTGCAAGCCTGGACGACGATTACTACGACGTTTCAGAAGCGCTGTACACGTTCGAGGGAGTCTACCAGGAAGCTCCAGGTGTTTTCAAAATCGATGGAAAATATTATTTGTTGTTTTCTCCCCAAGACGGATGGTGGGTGTTGAAACAGACTCCTCTCAGATGATGCGGTAGTTGACAGTCAAAACAGGACTCCAACTGATAATGGATACCACGTTGCTTCCTCCATGGCTGGGCCGTGGTCTGACCAAACTTTGCTCGCCCCAGCTGGAGCATATGCGTATCTGACTCAGAACGCGTACGAGATCGCGATCAATGGCAATCAGGAAACACTCTATCTGTACCTGGGCGACCACTGGAACGGCAACAATCTCGGTGCTTCAACATATGCTTTCTATCCAGTCATATACAACGGCAGTGCTCTCTCGCTACACTACACTGGAGGTTGGACTCTCGATATGGAGGCTGGAACGTGGGAAGACCTTTCGTACACTCTAATTACGGCCGACAACTCAACTACTCCAGCATCCTCGCGTGTGTCATGCAATGATGGCTGCGCAGGAGGGTACGCGGCCAACATAACTGCCAGTACAAACTTCACCTTCACGTGGGACGGCGCTGCTGGAGATAAAATGCTTCAAATTGTCTACACATACCCAGGAGCCAAGAATGCCTTCAAGCATATTGCAGCAACTATCGGCGGCGTTTCAAGTCCTGGCAGTGCCCTCCTAGAGACGACTCGGGCGACTACTATTGCTCAAGAAGCGCCTTTGCCGCTAACTATAGAGCAGGGAAGCGAGGTCGTACTGAATCTGCATGACTTCGACGGAACGCAGTTTCTAGTCGATGGCGTCAAAGTCTACGATGCTTGAAGCCATTCGGGACTGAGATTTGCGCGTATCAATGGTCTTGCTTGACGCTGAATGGCCTGGCGTCAACTCTCTGGGAAGACGACCTTCCACTCCCCTTCTCGACACCTTTTTCTGCTTACTTGCCTTTCATCTCTTGCACTGGCAATTATATTTGCAAGTTTCTAACGTCTCCAACCGGAGAACGAGACATCGCCCCAATCACCACTCTTCAAAAGCGTTCGATCTTCGTTCCCACCAGTGCGTAGTGTCCCGATTAAAGAAGAGGACGAAGGGCTCGTCCCATGAACACTCGATCAGTCCACCTCAACTCCAACAACAGACTCTCGCACCAAAAGCGATTTACCTATTGAGGTCGGCCGGACACGTCGTCGTCTCGCCACAAGACCCTTGGATGGGAGCTTCGGCTTGCCTTGTTCGTCAAGATGGAAGCTCGTAACCCCTCCCGATTAGCCGTCTGCCCTCAGAGCTTGCGTATCTGAATTGTTCGTTAGCAGCAGCAATTTGCCTAATGACGGGAAGAAAGTGATCTATCTTCTGACGACTGTTGATAGTTTCTTCCGTCTACTTTCCTGCTAAACTTGTGTGCAGTTCTGTCAGGAAAGGAACGTCTCATCATTGAACGAGCTCGCCTGGTTTATCTACCTCAATTTTTACTACAGCTTCAAGATGGGTCAAGAACAACATCGGAATGGAATCAATGGCACGCGACCTAACGGGACCGATTCCGTCGACAATGAGATGTCACAATTCGAACAATCCAATCCCGCCCTCTTCACCAATGAAAAGCGCGAGATTTTCATGGGCCCTTCACCATCTCTCAGCCCAGGACCAAACGACTGCGTGGTCCGGATGCGATGCAATGGAATCTGCGGGTAAGCCCAACAATCTCCCACCATTTCCCCTTCCAAAACAAACAACACCACTAAGCCTCTCCCCAGCTCCGACGTCCACTTCTGGCATACAGGCCGCATCGGCCCCCTAGAAGTGAAATCCGCCCACTGTCTCGGCCACGAAGGCGCCGGCACAATCGTCTGGACCGGCTCCCAAGTGACCCACCTCCGCATCAATGACAACGTCGCCATTGAACCTGGCGTTCCCTGCGGCGCCTGCTTTCAATGTTCCAGTGGAAACTACAACCTCTGCGCCGACGTGAAATTCTCCGGCGTGCCTCCATATGCGGGCTCAATCCGTCGCTTCCATGTCCATCCCGCTGCGTTTCTGCATAAATTACCGGAAGGGTTTTCCTTCAGCGACGGAGCACTCTGCGAACCCCTCTCCGTCGTCCTCCACGGCTTCGAAAAATCCCCCCTCAAACTCGGCGAAAGCACCGTGATCTGCGGCGCCGGTCCCATAGGCATCTGCGCCTTAGCCGTAGCCCGCGCCTCCGGCGCCTGTCCCATCCTCATCACCGACCTCGACGCTGGACGCCTCAAATTCGCCAAGTCCTTCGCACCCAATTGCGTGCCGTTCCAGATCGATCCGAAGAAGGGCTTCCAGGAGACCGCGCAGAGTATTGTGCAGGCGCTAGAGGAGGCCGGGGGCGAGCAGCCCAGGGTGGTGTATGAGTGTACGGGCGTGCAGAGTAGTGTTGTGACGGCTTGTTATTTGCCGCGGGCGGCGGGGGAGGTGATGGTTATTGGGGTGGGGAGACCGGTTATGAATGAGATTCCTTTTATGCATGTTTCATTGGCAGAGGTGAGTCTAACTGGAAGGTGTTGGGGTTTGGGAGAGGTTCTTACTGACGGGGAACGATATAGGTCGACCTCAAATTCATCAACCGATATCATCATTCTTGGCCTGCTGCGATCCGGTTGCTGCAGCATAAGGTCATTGATTTGCAGCCTCTTGTCACGCATCGATTTAAACTGGAGGATGCGGATAAGGCGCTTGAAGCTTCGGCGGATCGGAGTTCGGGGTCGATCAAGATTCATATTGAGGATCATGATCCTTGATGGTCGAAAATAGATGTTGCGATGGGGTGTATACTTATTAGCGAGCAAGCAATGCATCGTGTTTCTTCAAGTGTTTCTTCAAGCAAGGCTGGCGAACGTGAGAGACTGAACGTGAGAGACTCATACCTCATTCATGCGTATCCGTATCCATCACAAAAATCTACTCTATGCCAGCGCACCCATAGGATCCCACAGAGGAAGAGTCTTCGGATCCTGCTTCAACACATCCGTCACCTCCTTCGCCACAACCGACGGATCCACAACGGCCTGGTAGCAGAACTCATCCATCCACTTATCCGACATGACAAAGTATCCCTCCGTGCCCGCAGTGCTCGACCAGCTATTCTCGACCCTCCAGCGGATCGGCTTTCCATCCTCGATGTGCACGGCAGTCAATACCATGGCGTGGGTCATCTGAGACTCACCGGTCAGGAGACGTTCGGCTTTGGACATTCCGAGCTTGATGTTGAAGCCTAGTTCGTAGTCGATGATGTCTGTGTCCATGATTCCTTTGCCTGAGTCGGAGTATTTGCCGACGTCGGAGCCGAAGAAGATGGGAAGGCCTTTCTTGAGCATTGCGACGCAGGCTTTCTTCATGACGGTCTTGTCGACGTTGACGTAGGTGATCGGTCGGCCGCCCCAGACGTTGCCGAGATTGCTGACGGTGAGCAGGCGGTTGTACTCGTTTCGGGGATCGTTGACCAGAGAGAAGAATTTCTTGACGTGGGTTGTCTCTGCGAATTCGATCGGCGTCATGGCTACGGACTTGAAGTTGTTGGCTCCGTCGTAGTACTCCCATGTGAATTTCTCCTCGGCTGGAGGTGGTGGACCGAGACAGAGGGTCAGAACGCGGACGATGTCTTGCATCATGGACTCCTTCGCTTCGCTGATCTTCTCGGTCGAGACTGAGCTTGTCTTCATCGCTCGTAGCCTGAGGCCGTTCTCTCGAAGCTTGGTAGTGAGGAGGCGGTCCATTACGGCGCTGTTTTGCGCATTCCAGCTGTCGGGATACAATGTCTGGGGTACGATACCGTACTTCGATACCAGGTTGACGATCACTGAGATAGAAATTAGCACCAGTCTCTCAGAAGGCAATACCGAAAAGCCTACTGTCCCACTGCCCGCCATCACCAACAGGGCTGGCCATAAGAGCCGCGATGATACGGCTGTCCACATCTTCACCGACAGTGTCTAAGATGGATTCAAGGAAGTAGTTGGCCTTTTCCACCTTGTCCCAAAAGAAAAGGTATGCCTGACTCAGCTCGAAGCTCTTGATGTCGTACTTTTGCATGATAGCGATGCGGAAAACGTTGCATGCGGCGAAGATCCAGCATCGTCCGGAGCTGCGTTGGTTGGTGACCTCGGAATAGTCAGTGTGACTCTCATGGAGGAAGGAACACACATGGAGTATACCGGAGTGCCCTCGTGAGGAATAGTAAGGTTGAAATACTGCGTGTCCTTCAGGACAGCAGACGGCTTCTCGAGGATGGCAGCGGGGTTGCTGGTGCTAAGTGCAGAGAAGGCCAGGCGGTTCTTCGGGTCCTTGAGCACTTCTTTGACATATTGCTCCGTCGCTGCAGCGTCGACATGCTCGGGGTTGCTAGAGAAGGTGATGCGTTGGGTTGGATTGCAGGCGGCGTGATCGATTCTCAGAGCGTCGAACTTCTCGTCGAAGCTGGTGGTTGGAGCTGATTGTCGGATCGCGCGACGCTCCCGGCGAGGTGCAGGCCGTGCGGGAAGCTGCGGTGTGGATTCTGCGCTGCCCATGGTTTCTACTGTGCAAGATCTGTGTAGAGTACTGCGATAAAGAAGGAAAGGATATGTTATTGCTACTGATGAGGAGTGAAGTTGGCAGGCTGTGCTTTGTGGCCATGCGCGTGGTTGATGAAGGGCCATCACGGTGATGGTCATAGCTCCCGATAAGGCGTGGAGCGTGCAAGGGCAAGTGAATGACCTGCTTATGGTATGCCGTACTCTACTAACTCCTTTGTTCTGGGCGATGTTTCGGGTCGTCAACAGCATGTCCATCCCGTCGAATGTCTCGCTCGTCTCAAATCCCATACGAGCGTGAATGGCACCCATGGAGCGAGATGGGCAGTGCATTCAGTCCGACTGTCCTCCAAGACACCTTCCTGATAGGAGTAGAAGCTCCTAGGCTGCGTTCTTCATTCCAGTGGATCTGTTGTCGACGATACGGTGTGATATCTCTCTAGCAGATCCTTCCACTGAACCTCACCCGGCTGTAACTCTTCGTTGGGTATTGCCAACGTTAACGATAATGCTGTCGGCGGTAGACACGATCCTGTCTCTCCTTGGCGTGGACCAGAGTGCTTTCTCAGGAGACGGCACTGTCAGAAGCTGGCCATCGCTGCGCAAGAACGACGAACGATACGACAACACGGTGACTGCTTGTGATGATGGCATCGTCGTCGCCGTCGTGTATGAACACATGCAGTCAGTTGACGGGATATATTGAAGTGGATAGTGGCAGGTGTGACAGAGGTGGACCGTTGCCCCTCTTTCTTCTCCATCATTTCGCTTCAGCTGCAGCGCTTCTCTCCCTCGCGTCTCCATCTCCCACGCGTCTGAGCTACCTCACACCTTCATCGACACCACCGCGCCTCCATCATCGCCATCCATCACCATTTCATCTCACCCGCATCTCTTGTGTTGAAAGCCAGGCTTGGCGCTTGCGATCGGCGGGATGTACAGCCGAAACTATGCTCCACAAGCCCAGAACCGAAGCCCTCATGCGACGTCGGCCAGGCGAGGTCCTGGTAAGTCGCCCAGTACTGCTGTTCACACATACTCCCCATTGCCCGTTCACCTGCCCGCGCGTTGTCGCAGGGCCCCATAGACATACACCCACCGCCCGGCGCAGCCCCATCCCCAGGGCACCCGCCGCGCGCAGGCATCATGGACCACGCACGCGCACACCGTCGGAAAATCAGCTTTGCTGACCTTGAGCGAACTTTTCGCGCCGCAGGTCCTATGGTCGCTCCTCCACAACCCCAGCAGCCTGCTTTGACCGCCGCACAGCTCCAGCAGCAGCACCTCGAGCAATTGCGCCGCCAGGACCTCGCCAGACGCCAAGCGAAGAAGCCCACCGACCGCGACATTCCAGACGATGTCAGCGAGGCTGTCGTGGGAGATGGAGTCGAGCGCTACAAGAAGCTGCGCGACGTGGAGAAGAGGCTGGACGCTGTCATGATGCGCAAGCGCCTGGACATCAGCGACAACATCCAGCGCCGCTACACCCGGAAAGAGGGCATCCTGAGGGTCTGGATCTCAAATACAGCTGAAGGACAACCCTGGCAGGCCATGGAGGAAGGCGCCGGCAACGACGATGGCATGTTCGAGCTGGGCGAGAACCAAGCTACCTATCGTGTCAAGATTGAAGGCCGTCTGCTCGATGACCCCGAAGACGACGAGGAGGACAAGCCCCCAGCCACCAGCCGACCGCGCCTGAGCACATTCTTCAAGGCCATCACTATCGACTTTGACCGCGACTCGAACGTGCAACCCGATGGCTTTAGCCAGATCGAATGGCGGAAGCCGCAGCCGGGTCCTTCCAATCCAAACTACGATCCCAACAGCTCAGATGTTGCATTCGACACGTTGGAGTTCACGCGCAAAGCCGACGAGAGCATCAACATCACTATCAATTTGATCCGCGACGAAAAGAACGAGCGCTTCAAGCTGAGTCCGGAGCTTGCCGAGATTCTGGACGCAGAAGAAGAGGACCGCGCTGGCGCCGTGCAGGGTATCTGGGAGTACTGCCGCGCTATGGGTCTCCAAGAAGACGACGACAAGAGGAAGATCATCTGCGATGAGCCACTACGCAGGGTAACTATCAACTCACTGGACTGCATCGAATGAGATCTCCCCGCTGACCAGATGACAGCTATTCAAGCAAGATCAGGTGTACTTCCCCTACGTTCCCGACCTACTGATACCACATCTCCAACCATTACAGCCTATCCAGCTGCAATACACCATCAGAGTCGATAAGCCATATATCAACGGCACACAGGATCCTGATTCGCCGTCCGAGGAAGAGAACGCCGACGATCTTAGGCCCTGCCGGCCCACCATTTACGATATTCGTGTCCCATTGCCGAATCCACTCGTCAGCCAACTGCAGCAAGTCTACAAATCGAAGGCGCATGTTGGAGATTTGCAAACGATGATAAGAGCTGACGAAGACCTGGCTCTCCTCGTTCAGAAGATCCACCAGACCAACGCGAAGCGGAAATTCTACGACAATCTAGCGAAAGACCCGGCTTCGTTCGTCAAGCGATGGATCAGCAGTCAACAACGTGATCTTGAGGTGATCCTGGCCGAGGCCACGCGCGGTGGAGGTGAGGACGCAACCAACGAAGAATTTCGAAGAGGTGGCAAAGACAGTGTCTGGGGCTCTGAGCTGGCGCGTGAGAGCGTGGGTCTATGGCTTGCGCGAAACGCTAAACCAGCACACTAGGACAGTACTGGATCTCAATTGGAACGTACAGATGAAGATGCGGATCACGAATCCTTTATGGACGCAGATGATCCCACAGTAGACGACGCAACATCCGCAGCCTATCCTCCTGTTACTGGGCCTGCAGATACCACGGATGAGGTGGAGTCAGGTGCCAAATCCAACAAACAGCCGATGCCTCCTTCGGATCCTTCGGTACCAGCAGATGCTTCGAATTCGCTGAAGCCCATGCCCGACCTCGCTTCACACAGACCTGCGATCGAATGGCCACAAAGTGTCAACGGGCCTGGATTGTGGGAACTAGACCCTTCAATTGGCCTTGAATTGGAAAACTGGATAAACACAGCCGTGCTGGCAAGTGAAACGCAACCGAGGATGCGTAAAACAGGGCTGCATCAGGCCTTGAAGCCCATTGTGGATACCCTGTTTGAACAAAACCCAACGCGGACCCTACCGAGCATGATCGCAATTGCAGAGCGGCTCAAGGTGCCGCTGACGAGCATACAATTACGTCAATTTTCACGACAGTTGCTCACTATTGTCGAGACTCGTTGTGCGCGCAGCGTGCTTTTGGAGCGCGCCAGAGGGGCAGAGGCCGCGCACTCACGATCTTCAATCCGTAATTGTTTCAAGGACAGAGACTTGAATAAAAGCGTCGAATGCAGACAACGCCACCTTTCACAACTTGTGCAATCATGCTGGCTATGATAATTGATGCTGTGCAGTGAAAACGATTACTCCACCACTTCAACACTTAGATCCTGAGGCCATCTAGGAGCATCAACTCCATTCCCTCGCGTCCCGATGTTATACCCAAGCTGCACATCTCTCCACTGCGCAATCGGTTTCACCGCCACGAAATCATGTCCCAACGCCTCTGATCTCCTCTTCTCAAAGAATTCGGACTTGAACAGCGTCTCCTCGTCATGTTCGTGCAGCAATTTCATCATTCTCGGCAGCAGATATGGCATTGCGTGGTAGTGGCGGAAAACAGGTTTGCCGTGTCGCTCCCACACATTTGTCCAGACATCTTTGGGGTACTGGCCGACGGATTTTGTCAGCCATTGGGAGTAGTAGTTCAGGCTGACGTCTACACCGTAGGAACCTCCTTCTTCGGCGCGGCGGAGGAGGGCATGGAGGGTTGCTGCGCTGCCGATTATACCAGTACAATAATCGCTATTTGGAAAGACTGGGGTGACTGCTTCGTCGAGACCCATGGCTCTGCCGTACCCGAGAGAGACACCGCAGCACGCATCGCTGATCTGCTGCCATCCGCTTCGGTGTTGCCAGGGTCCGTGCCAGCCGTAGCAGTTTTCTCTGACGTGGATGATTCCGCGTCCGCGGTCTTTGACGAGGTTGAAGATGTCTGATCGACTCAAGCCGTACTTTTGCATTACGCCTGGTCGGTAGCCCTCGACTACGACGTCGGCTTCTCGTATCAGCTCGAGGAGTTTTAAGCGATCTTCTTCCCTTTTGAGATGGAGGTGAGAGTTCCATTTTCCCCAGTTCAAATCTTGGTGCAAGCTGCTCATGTCCGTGATCAAAGGAGACGTGACTCGCATTGCGCTCGCTCCCATCTCAGTGAGAGAGCGAGAGACAGCTGGCGAGGCGATGACGCGAGTCAAATCGACGACCTTTAGACCCGCAAGCGGCCTCTGCGGCGAAGAAGGCATTTTCTCATTTTCTGGCCACCAAGCCGCGGGCTGCGAACTGCCCTCCGCTTTCTCCAATTCGTACAGCCCGACGTGCGCATTCGCTTTTCCATGCTCGCTCGCCTCGAACTCCTCTGTCGAATACGCGATCGTTCCGGCTTGCTTCCACTCTTCGTTCATCAAGTCATCCAACTCCTTAGCGCCTAGCTTCCCAACGACCCCCTGGAATCTCTCCACCACAGCCTCATAATCCTCTTTCGGATCCCCTTCTAATTGCATCCCCAAAGCGGTCAATGTCGGCTTCGGATTCATACTCCCATGCGTGTGATAAAATGCTCCCTCCCTCGTACGATAAATATTCGTCGCCAAACTCCTCTGCAAACTCGCATTTGCGCGATGTAAATCCGCATTCCTAAACCCATACTTCTCCAAAACCCCCGGAACAAACACACTCACCTCCTCATCCTTCCCACCTCCCCCATCAACGACCTTGGTGACAAAAGGCGACAAGATAAAGAGCGACGCGTGGTCGGTGTTAATCTCCACGTCTGAAAACTCGGTTGCGTATTTACGGGTTCGGAGGACGTTGAGGAGAGACGCTTCGAAGGCTTTGAGGGCGGAGACGCTCTCGGCGAAACGCCAGGGGATGGGAATGGAGGGGAGAGAGGAGCCGGTGAAAGTGATATGTTTGCTGGCGGTGGCGAGGGAGCGGGGGAGGGTGGGGAGGAGGGTGTTGTTGACTGACTGGGATCAATACTTGAAAGATTCGAGATATAAGGGAGTTTTCCTTTTGTTTATGGATGAACGCACTTATTTCAGAGAGGAAGAGCTCGGACGCTGAGGAAGGGACGGAGTAGTCGGGGAGGGAGCCCATGGTTGCTGTATTTCAAAGGAGGAAATGTAGGAGGTTCAAGATTTTGGAGAGGGAAGGTTAATGGGTATTTGTTGTTGTAAGTAAACTTGCTACTGCCGGTACTGAGTCCACTTTATTCTGCCGGTGCTTTAGGAGCGATCCTGTCAGCGAGGGTTGATGTATTGAACGTCAGCGATCAGCCTCAGCACCACATGCATGCCCCGCTTGAGGTAAGGGTATGCTGGAAGTGGAGAAAAGATGCACTCCCTCGGGCAATGCTCCCGGATATTATACTGCTGAATGGGGTGAAGTTTGACTCGAGGCATTCGACAGTATGTGTCTGTCTGTTCTCGACGTTTGATGGATTTCACGTTTGACCTCCAATCCAAGCATCCTTTGCGGCGAAGAAATCGATCATGGGCTCCAAACAACAAAGACCAGTCCGGATCGCAAATTGCTCAGGAGCAGTGCCAGATCCTGGTCATCACATGTACAACCAAGCAAAGTATGGACCCGTAGACGTGATCACTGGCGATTATCTCGCAGGTACGAACAGCCATACTCAATCTCCGCATATTTAACAAAATACCAAACAGAAGTAAATCTCGGCAACGACGCCGAAGCAATGGCAAACGGCACAGCTTCCGGCTGGATCCAAATGGCCTGGGACGGAATCGAAATGTCCGCAGACCTGATCAACGAAAAGCAAATCAAGGTCGTCATCAACGGAGGCGCGTTGAATCCCAAAGGTTTGGCGTTGAAGGTCCACGAGCTCGTCAAGTCGAAGGGATTGGATCTTAAAGTCGCCTGGGTGGAAGGAGATGATTTGATGGATAGGATCTATGAGATCCACGACGAAGCTTCTCTTCCTCATCTTGATAAAGATAATGCGGATGTGAAGCTGGCTATGGATACGGATATTTTTCTGACTGAGCGCGAGCGTAACCGGATTGTCGCTGCGAATGCGTACCTCGGAGGCAGGGCGATCCGAAGAGGGTTGGAAGAAGGCGCCGATATCATCATTTGCGGCAGAGTCGCTGATGCATCCCCAGTCATTGGAGCCGCAGCATGGTGGCATAACTGGGCTCCCGACGATTTCGATGCTCTGGCCGGTGCTCTGGTCGCGGGCCATCTGATCGAATGCTCGAGCTATATCACTGGTGCAAATTTCGCCGGCTTCTTCAAGTACGACATCAGCGAGCTGCTGGATCTCGGTTTTGGGATTATCGAGGTCGAAGCTAATGGCGATTGTATCGTCACTAAGCACGAGGGTCTGAATGGGTTCGTGACAGCTGATACTGTCAAATGTCAGTTTTTGTACGAGCTGCAGGGGAACATCTACCTCAACAGCGATGTCAAAGCAGATGTAACCAATATTCGGATTGAAGACGTTGGCAAGGACCGCGTGCGGGTGTCTGGAACGGAAGGATACCCGCCTCCACCAACCACCAAACTCGCAATCTTCTACAAGGGTGGCTGGCAATGCGAGTTGCTGATCAACGCGACAGGGTACGCCACTGCCCAGAAGTTCGCTCTGCAAGAAGCACAGATGAAGTCTAAGCTGAAGGATTGGGGATTGCTGGACAAATTCGACATCCTGGACTTCCAATGGGTGGGCAGACCAGAGCCGAACCCATCGTGCCAGCTGGCTTCGACAACATACCTGCGCATCTTCGCCCAGGCTCAGGAGAAGGACGTCGTAGCGAGAGTTTTCCCTGCGTGGGCGACGAACACGATGCAGCACTTTGCGGGCTTCCACAGCTCTCTCGACTTCAGGACTGCTTTCCCTAAGCCGTTCATAGCTTTCTATCCAGGTATTCTGGAGCAGAGCGCGCTGAGGGAAGCCGTGAGCATTATTGGAGATGACGAGAGTGACATCGAGAGATTTGGGATCGGACCGCCTCCGAAGACGAAACCTCTGCAACCTCGCGAAGACTACGAGACTCCAAGTCCCGTCGCTCTCGAAGTCTTCGGAGAGACGGTGATGGCGCCAATCGGGGACATCGCCCTCGCTCGCTCGGGAGATAAGGGCGCCAATGTCAATATCGGGTTGTTCGTCCACACCGAAGAAGAATGGGACTGGCTTCGCTCTCTCATGACCAAAGCAAAGCTCCGCGAGATGATGAGATCCGACTGGCAGGATTGGTATCATCTGGAACGTGTGGAGATGCCGAGGATTAAGGCCGTCCATTTCGTCGTCTACGGCCCTCTCGGTCGCGGTGTGACCAGCTCCAAGATTCTCGATGCGCTGGGGAAGGGGTTTGGCGAGTTCATTCGGGCGGTTCATGTCCCCATTCCCAAGAAGTTCCTGCTGAGTTTGTGAGTGAAAGCATAGGAGGCTGTCGGATGAGTCCTTGGTGGTAGCTGGTGGGTTTCTAGCGTCGTAGAACATTCAAATTGCATTCACCTTGTAATGTGAAGAAGTGATGCGGAAGGAGCCCATGAGCGAAGTCCGCGACAGGTAGGAGCTCCTTGGCGTTCACGTGCGGTTTCTATTCTCGGGCAGCCGCTCAGCCTCGAGTGTCTATGCATCCAAAACCTTAATAACCCGGCCTGAGTGTCTTGGTCTTCAAGCAAAGCCCCAAAGGATCATCTCACAGCCATACAACTGAGGTCCCATAGAAAGCCCTTATAGACAGGCAGCCCAGGTCGCTTACTCTCACCTACTTCTGTGGAAACCATCAGCGTAGGGGTCAACTTGCGCATATTGCTTTACTACCATCATGTACGCACACGGCCTATACTCAGCCTGGGCACTATGGCCCCTCTGGACGGTCCACACCGTCGTCCTCATCCTCGAACTCGCCGTCCTCTGCTATCTAGTCCTTGATTGGGACGGCCAATACCACGAACTGCCAACGGGCTACACAGTCTCCTTGTGCCTCGCATTGGTCAACTTCGTCGCCGAACCGCTGGAGATGGTGGTGTGGACCTATCACCTTCTCGAGCCCTGGGTATACTTAGTGCTGCAGCTTCTAAAAGCAATTCTCTGGAGCGTCGTCGCTGGCTTCGGTTTCTGGATCTTGGTGGGTCCTGGAGCCCTTTTTGAATCCAACTTAATAGTAGCGCTTCTATGTGCGCTGCTGGCCATCACACTGTAAGTCGGATCCTGTGTCATCCTCTTTGAGTATTGCTGAAATGGCCTGAAGTGTTTCCTTCTACGCGAGTCTGGCATACGCGATCTTCATCTTTTGCGGGAACCAGAGGACCGCCGGCTACGAAAATCCGTACGAGATCCATGAGAAAGAGAAGAGTGCGCTCGACTATACTGCCCCGAGATTCGCCGACCACACCATGTCCGGGGCTTTGGCAAGGCCGGTATCGAGTATGAGCGAGGTCGAAGCGTGAACGGTAACAAGCAACTGAAGACCAATCACTTGGTAGATCGGCCGGTATCGATGCAGCGATCTCATTTGGCAAGGAAGGCCTGAAATGCCTTATTGTCGATCGCCACATTACCCACAGCGCGAAGCTTCCGGCGACCTTCCTTTTGCTTTTCCAAAAGTTTTCGTCTTCGCGAGACATCCGCGGCATGCAGTTTCTGGAGAACGTCTTTTCGGAAAGGCTTGATGGTCTCTCGAGCGACCACACGCCTGCCAGCAACTGCTTGTATGACGACTTCGAACATCTGCCTGTCGACATGTTCCTTGAACTTCGACACCCACTGCTTTCCGATTCGCTCGGCTTCGGAGTGATGGACCACACGCGCCACTGCATCGACAGGCACCTTGTTGACGTGCAGTTGGAGTTTAATGATGTTGGCCGGGCGGTATCCAGCGTCCTCGTAATCGAGCGAGGCATACCCCTTCGTTCCGCCTTTGAGCTTTCCGAAGAAATCGTCGACGAGGCGCTCGAGTGGGAGGAGGTACTTGAGAATGACTTGTGTAGCAGTGAAGAATGTCAAGGACTGCTGCTGCCCTCTATTTGCTTCACAGAGCTCAATAACTTTTCCGAGGTATTCTTCGGGAGTGGTGACTGTCGCCGTGACGTATGGCTCTTCCAAGGATGAGACGTACTGATGAATATCATGTCCTTCGGGGAATTGGTTTGGGTTTCGTATGATCTCTTCACTGCCGTCCTTTTTGACAACCTTGAAAGGAACACTTGGTGGAGTGATGATGATATTGGCGCCGTGCTCCTGTCGTAGCCGGTCCTCGAACACGGAGCAGTGGAGGGTTCCGAGGAAACCAAGTCGCCACCCAGCTCCGAGGGCCTCGCTGCTCTCCTTAGTGACAGTGACCGAGCGGTCGTTCAGTGTCACTTGGTTAATGCTGTCTTCAAGATGCGCATGATCTCCTTGGTCTGTCGGGAATGCCGCCACAAATACCATACTCTGCGGCTCCTCGAAGCCCGGTAATGCTTCGACTTTATGCCGGCTGCCCACAGTCGTATAAGTGTCTCCAATCTTTGCATCCTTGGACCGCTTCATGCCTGGATTGAAGTACACATAGCCCACCTGACCTGCGCGGAGGCACGATTGCGGTGTCTCCAGAGGGTACATGATGCCCACCTCGCCCACAATGTATTCCAGGTCTGTAGCAAAAGAGACGAGTCTGTCGCCAGCTTTGACCTTGCCCTCGAAAATGCGGACGAGTAGTATGACACCCTTGTAATTGTCATACCAACTATCCACCAGAAGCAGCTGGAGAGGAGCATTCTCATCTCCGGCAGGAGCAGGTATCTCGTTCACAATGACAGGCAGCAGCTTTTCCACGTTCAATCCTGTTTTGGCAGACACCATGACGGCATTTGAGGAGTCGATCTCGAAAGTGTCCCGCAGCTGCTCGAGGGATCGCTTCGTGTCCGCGGAAGGGAGGTCGACCTTGTTGAGCACGGGAACGAGGGTGAGATTTTGCGCGAAAGCCAGGTAGAAGTTGGAGACTGTCTGCGCCTGCACTCCTTGTGAAGCGTCTACAAGAAGGAGAGCTGCGAAGTATCAGTACTGTAGCATTAGCATATAGCAAGGAGGTAACCCTACCCCCTCCACAGCTGGCATAACTCCTACTCACTTCCGCGCGGAAGTCGACATGACCGGGAGTGTCGACCAGATGCAGCAGATAGTCGTCGCCATTATGATTGTATATCATGGAGCAGGTCTGCGCCTTGACAGTGATGCCCCGTTCTCTTTCCACGTCCAGCTTGTCCAAGAACTGCTTCTTGCCGCCCTTTTCGATGGTTCCCGTGAGCTCAAGCAGGCGATCGCTGAGCGTGCTCTTGCCATGGTCGACGTGCGCGACAATGCAGAAGTTGCGAAAGCGGCTGATGGGAATCTTCGAGATTCGCTCTTCCAGACCAGAGGAAGCTCTGCCGCCTACTGCACAGCGCGCCGTCGAGCTCAGGAATTTGCGGGTGCCATTGAAGGCGCCGGTCTGCGTGGCGGTCGCATTACAGACAATGGATCGGTGTAAGAGTCCACAGAAGCTCGTAGTCGGGCGGAAACATTGTTGCATTTGTGTCAGCGACTCATCGTCTCCTTCAATGATGAGGGAGCGATGTGCTGCGTGAGTCTCAAAAATGGTGACGGAAACTGCAGGTCCGTGCCCAGTCGCTGCCCCAAGATGAGGCTCAGCCCAGGCTGCCTAGCAACAAGAGTAAACACACCAATAATCTCACTTTGAGCATCCACTTCAACCAGCAGACAAACTTGGATACCGCCAATATGCCCTCAGAAAAGAAATCTTCGTCGTCAGCCGCCAAATCGTCGTCTTCAGATAAGGCGCAAACGCACAAGCTCTCGCTCAAAGGCAGCTCGAAGCTGGTCACCGAGTTTTTTGAATACTCCATCAATACCATCCTATTCCAACGCGGCGTGTACCCACCAGAGGACTTTTCTGCGTACGTAGGCGCGCTTTTTGTTCCCGAGTCTGAGTTAACAAGGCGAACAGGGTCAAGAAATATGGCTTGAACATGATGGTCTCCCTGGATGACCAGGTCAAAGCATACATCAAGAAGATCATGAGCCAGCTTAACAAGTGGATGCAAAAGTCCAAAATCTCCAAGCTCGTCATCGTCGTCACCAGCAAGGAGACAGGAGAGCATGTCGAGAGGTGGCAATTCGACGTACGTATGCATCATGTCAAGATCATAAGCGAATCTGACGTGGCAATCACAGGTCAACATCTTCAACGACGATGGCAAGAAGAAACGCGGTGCATCTTCTGGCGACAAGGAGAACTCTGCGCCAAGTGCCGACGCCCAGGCACAAAGTGAGAAGTCAGAGACTGAGATTCAACAGGAGATTCAGGCTCTTTTCCGGCAAATCACGGCTTCCGTCTCCTTCCTGCCAATGCTCGATGGCAACTGCACGTTCAACGTGCTAGTGTACGCCGATGCCGACAGCGAGGTCCCGCTGGAATGGGGCGACAGTGATGCGAAGGAGGTCAAGAACGCGGAGAAGGTCATGCTTCGGAGCTTCTCAACCAACTCACACCGCATAGATACCGTGGTATCGTACAGGTAAGTCGTGTATCGCCACAGCTTCTGGGCATGCGAGGAAGCGCAGACTGACCAAGAGACAGATTGGCGGATTGATCTCGTATAGCTATGTCCATGAAGTGTCAAGGGGTTTCGTATGGCGTTTAGGGACCTTGGTAACGCAAGGACAAGTGTCCGGGTCACGGGGGTAAGGGGTGTTTGGTTTGCGGAGATCTGATGAAGAGGCCTCCCTCCTGCGAAGCTGCGAGGCTGCGAGGCACTTGCAAAGCTCGTATACTGGCACACAAATCCTTTGGGAGGGCGTCGCGCCATGGTACGCCTTCACGGCTAGGTAATCGGCAGCCATACAGCTTGTAACACTCGGAGGCTGGCGGGTGGTAGCATCAATCAAGAATGCCGAACCAGATTTTGTTACCGACTCCCGGCCGAGTGCCGATTTGTTTTTGTGGACGTCGGCGACTTGTCCCCTGAAACGAATTTTGATGGCTGGCTTTTGTGAGGCAAAGAATGGCCGCTCCTGGCACGGATGGATGGAAGATGAAGCAGGAGCTGCCTCAGCCATACTGTCATCTCGTGATTCGTGACTCGGCTGGCACAGCCGGAGGGGCCAATCCTCGTTGTCAGCCGGCCTTCAAGCCTACAAGCCTGCAAAATCAGTGCAGGGAGCAGTTGTGTAGCTTATCACAACGTCCTCTCCACTCCTCGTACGCAACTTTTTACTGCTCCATCCAACAAACACGACCTGCCAGCACAGCAGATTATGCCGCCATTTTTGTACATAACAGCGCGCGAAACGATAGGAGGAGCACGAAGCGCCTGCAAATACGAGCAAATGCCTTTCCCACCCGCGAAGGGCCCACTTTAGCGGCACGCCACCGGATTCATCTTCACGACGTCGGTTACACAAATATTAATATATCCTTCCCAGAACGGAGACGACTCCACACCGCACCCGACCGACCTGCACGTGCTGCAGGCTCTATTGCTTCGCTTGCTGGAATTTTGCAAGGTGTCTTCTCGTTGAGTCGCGCCCTCCGCTGGCAGACACGCGACGATGCGATACGATGCACGCAGGAGGCACGGCATGAAAGCGGCCCCCGCGACTCCCAAACGCTGGTGACGCTCCGAATGAGTGCATGAATCCGTCGGCGAGACGAGAATAGGATTTTGTTCCTGCTGATATCCTCGTCGCCGCATTGCATCCTGATCCGCACGCTGGCCACACTCAGAGACGCACCTTGCCGGCGATAGCTGCTGTGCTGAGGCATCGCGTACGCTGGTGTTCTGTAGCTGCTTTCGCTTCCTCCCAACGTCAAAACGTGGGTGGGCCCAAGCGCTCCTGCCAAGTAGCTGTTAGCTGGAGTTCTTCAGCTGGGACGTAGATTACCTCCACGGGATGCTCTTGGCACGCATCTTCGCGGGCACAACCTTCGCCGCCAAACACAGTCCGTCACAGACTGCTCCAACCTTGTACTCCTCGATGCAGCCAGGAATTTGAACTACGCGATATGTGGAAGATCTCGTGGCAGCCCTGCGACATTCTAGTCGGGATGGGACCGGGGCCATCAACAAAGCTGCAGCACCCAGGCCTCAGCACTGTCACAAGCGCTTCAGGTACGCCGATACATCGAGGCGCCCACTTGCAGCTATCTTGAGCACATGGATACAATCGTAGACTGGACGACATGGTCGCTGCCCGGGCGGGCGTTCTACACGGGGCCAGGCGCTCGATCAAGTCACGCCCTTCATGCCGCGACATGTACGCTCGATATCGCTGTATGAGTGAGGGCGCCACCACGTCTGCATTCAACATGGCCAAACTTCCGAGTCTTGCGGGCGGAATCATTTTCGGCCAGTGAAGTCCCTTTGATGAGCGGGCGTATGGCTTTGCAGCTCAATGAACGATTTGGTCTGTTTCTCGCAAACTGGAATTGAAGATTCGCCTGATGTGCTCTCGTGTGTTATCGCAGGAGCCGATCATAGTCAGTCGGTGCTGGCTCCTACCCGACGGCCTATTCGCGAGCTGTCACCAACTTTACCAGCGAGCACGACTTGTTGAGTCGGTTGTACGATCAAGCTGATTCGACCCGCGCCTTTAGCTTGTCAATCTTAAGGTTTCACAACCTTGCGCTTTTGGTAAAATTGGCGCTCCTTCTGTCTAGCGTCCCAGGAGCCGTATCAGCTTTCGGAAAGATTCTCGCCAGGAACAGGACAACCTTATCTTCGGCAGACCGCTGCAGTAGTGTCCGTGGCACACCAGCTGCGAATAGTATGGCGTTGCTGTCGCCAAGAATATTCAATCCGGAATCTATGCGACGGACGCCAACTTTCCTGCATATCGCGCCGCTTTCTCGCTCAACTCCCGCGCTCAAACCTTGGACGCGACCATGCAAATCTTGTGGCGTTTTAGAAATGCGTGCTCACACGAGCCCGACACCGTTGGGACGGTAGGAGACAAGGCGTCAATGAAGTATGTATAGGTAAGACGCACACCGACGTTTTCCTTCCTTTCTTCAGCCGATTGCTACCCTCATTTCCAACATTAGACCTTTGGGTCGACAGTCTTTCGTTTCACAGCGTGTAAGGTGTTCCTCGCTCTTCACTGAGTTCACTACGAGCTTTGGGTTACTGGACAAGACTCCCCCACCCCCAGAACATACACAGCTGCCTCCAGCCCAACTAGGTACTAGGCGCCGTAGCAATGGGTCTCCTCTCATATATCAAGCCTGGCAAGAAGACCGCCAAGGCTGAGGAGCCGAAGCAAAATGCGCCTACAGAGATGACGGAGAAGGAATCGCCTTCAACACAGATCGGAAGCCCGGGGACTTCAACGCCAGGCATGGGCTGGTCAAGACCAGCTTCCATCTATCCAGCAGGTGGCCCCGAGTTCCGAAACTCGCAGATGGATGATATCAACGAGATCAAATGCGATGTCATGGTCAACTGGCTCTACCAACAGCAAATGGAGAAGCTCTGGACTGCGGGTGGCATCGACGAGGGTGTGGTGCTCAAGAAGGGCCGTGGACAGTATACCTGCTGTCCTGGCGATATCGTTGACGGCCCATATGGCTTTTTCAAGGCCGTTGAGACCCTCAACGTCAGAGTGAGTGGACATGGAATGATATACGTGGATTGAAGAGGGTTAGCTGACAATTCCCAGGTTGCAATGACCGTGAACACTCGCGTCATCAAGCTATTCCTCCACAATAACGACAGGCCCTACGTGCCTCTCAAGAATGGCCTCCGCCTCCAGGTGCTCCCAGACATGTCCTACCTTCCCCGCTGCCAGAAGCATCAGTTCGCCGCTTTCATCGCCGATCGTGGACTCTTGGTAGTCTGGGACGACGAGCCAAGACATTTGCTCGACCGTGCCAACAAGATTGAGAGATCACTCATGGAGATGATCTGGGACGACGCAACCTCCGACGACTACGACGAGAAGAAAGAGGCCAATGCGCAGGTTAGCGAAGTGAACAGCGACTTGGACGAGGAGGCTGTTGAGCGTGGTACGGTCGAGAAGCCTCGACGCATCGTACTCTGGCAGGCAATACTCACTGCCTTCACGCTCGGTCTCGCTTGCTACGCTCTTGGCTCTGGTTTCAAGAGCGTCGCTGTGGAGACTCTCATTGATGGCAACTACATTCGCATCGCCTTCGTTCTGGCATTGCCCTTCCAGATGTGGCTCGCGTTGTTCTTCTTCCAGTCTCTGGTCAACAACGTCGCTCAGCTCATTGGCCCAATCTCGCAGATGAACCAAAATACGAAGTTCTACTCTGGATTGAGGCCAAAGCGTCTTCGTCGGGACGGCGCATCTCTTCCTCACGTCACCATCCAAATGCCGGTCTACAAGGAGGGTCTCGTCCCTGTCATTGAGCCCACGGTCCGCTCCCTGAAGGCTGCCATCTCCACCTACGAAATGCAGGGTGGCACCGCGAACATCTTCATCAACGACGACGGTATGCAATTGATCTCTGAGGAGGACGCTCGTGCACGCCAGGACTTCTACGACGAGCACAACATTGGTTGGGTTTCCCGCCCAAAGCACAATCCAAAGCCTGCCGAGGGCGAGGAGGTATTCCTGCGACGTGGAAAGTTTAAGAAGGCCTCCAACATGAACTACGCCATGTGGGTCAGCAACCGTGTCGAGGAGAAGCTTGCGGTAATTCAACGTCACGAAGGCTGGAACCAAGAGGATGAGGCCGGTGCCTACCGAGACGCCCTCGCTGAGGTCGTCGAGGAAGATGATGGCCGCACATGGGCTGATGGCAATATCCGCATGGGCGACTACATCCTGATCATCGACTCCGACACCCGTGTCCCAACCGACTGCTTCCTTGATGCCGTTTCCGAGATGGAGCAATCTCCTCAGGTCGCCATCATTCAATACTCCTCTGGTGTCATGAACGTTACCGACTCCTACTTCGAGAAGGGAATCACCTTCTTCACGAACCTGATCTACACCGCCATCCGCTTTGCTGTCGCCAACGGTGATGTTGCTCCTTTCGTCGGACACAACGCCGTCCTCCGCTGGTCTGCCATTCAATCTATCGGATACCAATGCCCATTTGGCGACGAGCGCGAGAAGTTCTGGTCCGAGGACACCGTCTCTGAGGATTTCGACATGGCACTTCGTCTCCAAACCGCTGGCTATCTCGTCCGTTTCGGCGCCTACACCAAGGACGGCTTCAAGGAGGGTGTCTCTCTCACCGTCTACGATGAGCTTGCCCGTTGGGAGAAGTACGCATACGGCTGCTCCGAACTCCTGTTCCAGCCATTCCGCTACTGGCCAACTCGTGGTCCTTTCACCAAGCTGTTCCTGCGCTTCATCGCCTCCGGCATGCCTTTCCCCTCTAAGCTCACGATCATGGCATACATCGGTACCTACTTCGCTCTCGGCTCCGCGTGGATCTTGACTCTGGCCAACTACTTCCTGATCGGTTGGTACAACGGTGCCCTCGACCACTACTACATCGACAGTTTCCGCATCTACTTCGCCATCGTCATTGTCTTCTCCGGTCTCGGCAACCTGTCGCTCGCAGTGCTCCGCTACCGAACCGGCGAATGCAGCCTCTTCCGCGCCATTTTTGAGAACTTCTCGTGGGTCTTCATGCTCTACATCTTCCTCGGAGGTGTCTCTCTGCATGTGTCGCAAGCCATCCTGTCGCATCTCTTCGGCATCGACATGACATGGGGAGCCACGAGCAAGGAAGCCGAGAATACGACCTTCTTCAACGAAATTCCCAAGGTTCTGAAGAACTTCAAGGGAACACTGGTCTTCTGCTTTGGATCTGCAGTCATGATGGCTTTGCTCGCGCACGCTGTGCCTTGGGAATGGCAAATCAATTCCTTCATTGCCATCTACCCGCTCAGCAGTATCATTGTTGGACACTTCTTCTTGCCGGTGGCTCTCAACCCCGGTTTGATGAGGTTCACCTGGTAATTTAAGGCCTAGGGGATACACTCCTTTTTGTGATTTTGAAAATAGCGATAGATGGGATATGGGAGAACAGCGGTATGATTGTGAGCAACGACAGTGATCGATCAAGAACGAACGAAGCACATGAGTCTAGATTTACCTTAATCAGCTACACAACGCATAAGCGTCGAAAGATCTGAATGCTTTGAGCTTCTACAGCACGTGCTTCTCTCTCATCGTTTCTCTCCTTCCTCTTCGATTGTACTTCCATGTCAACGCCTTGAGGAAAGTTCCGCAGAACGTGGGCTTGATACACATTTCTTCGCAATCGTTTTCAAGGCTTGCAAAAAGTTTCGATAGCTCCACTTTCCTACACCCTCCGGGTCAGCTTCAAGGCTTAGCGATGCAGCGTGCCTGTCTCGACGAGCTTGCTCGCCACAAGCTCCTTCTGTGCAGCAATGTTCATGCGAGGCGATGCAAGGCCTTCCGCGTCCCGATGGCATGCTCCGAGGGCCAAGAGGAAAGAGGAAAGAGGAAAGAGGCTCCTTCCGAAAGTGGAGTCCGTTTAGAGTTCTCGGCGCTTTCGGCAAGCTTTCTCTGGCTTCAAATGCTCTTTTTGTACGCTCGCACGATATCACTACACCCTCTTCTCTTGCTATTCCCTACCGCTGTCAGATTCTGGCCCGCCGGCAAGCTTCGACACGACAGGAGAGCTTGCGCACGTCGTAAGAGCTTGCAGAACACCGGCCACGCAGCGATCGTCCCTCGGTGCATCCTTGCATCCAGCGACTTGGGACCCCACGTGTGTGCCGTTGGGGGAAGAATGGCCCGGTAGTGTGGGTGGCAGTGTTCTAGAAGAATACTATTGAACTCCGAGGTGTATACGGTACTTCTACCTCGTTGTCGCCTGCTCCAGAATCGACGATGGAAGAGCTCCAGGCGCGGCACAGGAAAGAGCAGCGAGACCTGCAGAGCCAAGTCACGCAGAGAAAGAAGCAGGCTAGCAAGAAGACGCGGAAGGCTGTCAATGAAGAGTGCGAGCGCCTCGAGGCCGATTTGAAGGAGAAGCAGGCGCGGGAGACGGCTGAGCTCAATGGCGAGGCTGGCTGTGGCGATGGGGAGAAGGAGGTATTCAGCGAGAAGCTGGTGGAGTTGACCTTGCAGGTCGATGAGGAGGGTGACGAGGCGGGAACACAACCTGTCGCTCCCTCGGAAGAGCAGTCCTCTGCTCCGGGAAAGAAGCGTAATCGCCAGAAAGACCGACTCGCCCGCCGTGCAGCAGAACAAGAAGCCCTGGCCAAACAAGCGGAAGAAGAGGCCTCAAAGCTCCCCGATCTCAAGAAGCAAGAGCGCGAACGTATGCTGGAATACATGAAGAAGTACTCTCTCACCGAGAAAGAAATCCGTGCAGACGGTCACTGTCTCTACTCCGCCGTAGCAGACCAACTGGCCCAGCTCAACATACCCATCATGTCCCTACCCAGCAACACTCCAGTGGTACCCTTCCGAGCAATCCGTGGTCGAGCAGCCGACTACATCGCCTCTCACGAAGACGATTTCGTGCCTTTCCTTGAAGAGCCGCTACCGGAGTATCTGCATAAAGTGCGGAACACGGGAGAGTGGGGAGGACAGCTAGAGCTCATGGCGTTAGCGAAAACGTACAGGACAGATATCAATGTCCTGCAGGATTTCGGCAGAATTGAGAAGATTGAATTTGGCAGCGATGAAGGCGAGGAAAAGAAAACGATGTGGCTGGGCTACTACAAGCATGGGTTCGGGCTGGGGGAGCATTATAACAGCTTGCGGAAGGTGCCTTGAAACACGAAAGGACTCCAACGAGAAACTGCAGCATGGCATATCGGTGCCACATCGGTGATACGGCCACGACCTGAACCGACTCCATTAGCAAGCAGCCTACTCAGAGGGCCTAGGGACATCACCATCGTCTCGAGCAACATGCCAGCGTCAAGCGCCACAGCTTCGGTGTTCTCCATGCACTCGCCTTCACGAGAAGAGCAGGCGGATGGTTATTTTACCCTCACACATAGTGGATAATGTGTTGAGGAGTAAGTAGCCACAGTACCGCATCACGTTCATCGAAACCCAACATCTTCGTGCGTTCCATCGCACTCTCTCCATGCCAAGATCACATGGCATGCTCTGAGAGTTCTGACAACCGTTGGAAGTATTCGCAGCGCTTGTGGGAGACTGAGGAGTCACACTACGTTGTAGATGAGAAAGTGGAGAGAAGTGATCGTTGGAAGTCGATATGAAGCCTGACTGAAACCGCCTGTTGCCGAGTCGCCGGTCACGCCTGGGGCCCACAGATCCTTGGCCACTTTGGGTCTTCCACCTCGCCAGCTTCAACTTCACCACGCTGGTGGTACCACATTGGGTATTTCTCTCATACCACCACCTGCCACGCAATGAGCACCTCACGCGTCTTGCCTCACTGAGTATCTCTCGCACTCCTCAGCCGGCCAATATGCGTTCCCAGCGACCTAATCGAGCGCATCCTCTCCGGAAAGCGCGTGTTGCATCTGCTCAAGAGGAGACCCCGTGAAATGCTCCGACCAGCATGTGCTGCTGCCCATTCGCGGTCACATTCGAGAATGAAGTCGTTGTTGGCATCGGTGAACGGAACAGCCCAAATGCGCTTGAGTGGCGCGCCACTTCGGCGTTCTCTCTGCCGCAGGTGCTTCTGCTTCATTGAAAGAAGGAAGGAACTGGGGTGGCAGTTCAAGTCAGCTGCTGCGGTATGTACCCATAATTATGTGTTCCTCACCTTCAGGGTCTCTGCCCACATCTTCTTGCTCCCCGTCTTCTTCATCACTGTCCTCTTCGCTGGTTGCCTGGGTGGTTGCGACATCTTCGACAGTCGGTTGGCGTTCAGGAGCTGCCGCAGTCGTCTTCTGAGACGGCACACGTCAGCGAGGTCGGAGAGGCAAAGCAAGAGATGATGATGAGATGGAAAGGGGGAGCGCTGGAGAGTGCTGATGATTATACTGACCTTAGTCTCAGGTATGTCGGCCTTGGCCTCAGGCACCTTGGACTTGGAATCTGGGACCTTACTAGTAGCATCTTGCGCGACCTGGATCAGCGGCGCTCTGCGTCGGTGGACTCCTGGCGGCTGCTTATCGTTTCATGACTGCCCAGACTCGTGCGTCCCGGATGCTGGGGTCGCAGAAGGCATCGGGATGACTCTAGGCGGTCATCTAGAGATGCCCTCCTTGGCCACAGGCAATCTGTTGTCTGCGGAAGGTTGTCAGTCAAAGTCGGCATCAAGAGACTTCGACGGGACATCACATACCGCCGCGGCCGTCCGTGGGTGGAAAACATTGTCTCCTGGTTTTGTGGATGGGGGTGTTTGGAAATGCCGACGAAGGCCTCCTCAGAAACCTCAGCTACGTGGAGTGTGGTGAGGTACTTTTCGTTCACCGAAAGTGGTGTCGCACATTGGCGATTTCAGAGACAGCCCAGAGGAACGGTTAGCTGGAAAAGAATCAGTACGATGAAAAGCGGGACTTCTATGCTGCTTCGCTGCGCGAAGATCCTGCACTCCGCACATGTTGCGTCCGTCCTGCTCGCTCTATTATAAGACGGACATTCTCGCCGACCCGTTCACCTTGCAGTTGCTTGGAGGCTCAATGACCGGTCTCTGTCTTCTGGCAGATGTTGCCCAAGGACCAAGCAAGTCAAAGGAACAAGATACCATCGTGTGAGACGCGGAGGACAGTATCTGTGTGTCGTATCCTAGCTGCAGCTTTACATAATCCATTCACCTGCAACCGCGCTAAAAGCATACTCGTGCTCGGTCCTTATCCTGAAGCCTCCTCCGACGACTACGCAATTGCCAGCAAAGGCTCTGCTGAATCTATGTCAATATCAAGGTCATTGAGGATGGTAAAACAGTCGCAATATAAAGAAAGAACGCGAGAGCTGGATTGATTTTGATCTTTCACTGCAGGACGGACGCGCAATCAAGCTTCTAGTGACAACGAGACATAGTCAGGTTGATCTGACCTCGCCAGAGACCACAGTTTACATTGAGCTCCAAGTGACTTCCATTCTCCAATGCCCGGTATGCTGTTACTACCATCACCAGCCTGTCGTCTGCGGAATGCCACCCAACCCAATCACTCATTCGTCCACCCTGGGTCCGTCCCTGTGCAATCAACTACGAGGTATTCCGCGAGACTTGCCCTTCATCCTCCGAGCATCCTCCAGTATCTCCTCCCCAAACCTCGGGTGCTCTCCAGCTTGGCCAGGATAAGTCGACTCGACGAGGCCGTTCAAGAAGCCAGGCTTGTCGTCAAGGATCAAACCTGCGGCAATGACATTACGGCTGATCACATCCCCGCATGCCTCCTGGTCTTGGGCGCTCATTCTGCTCATAGCAATGTCTGCCGGAATCATGTATTGCATGCCCTGTGTCCTGGACGTTAGCACCCATGTCTTACCTGGTTCAAGTCTAAGGGGCAGTGTACCAGAGTCCGACCGACGAAGTCCCACATGAAGTAGACCTTATTCTTGGAGTTTGCGGGGGTCATGTACGTTTGATGAAGGTTTGCTCGCATGGCAACGTGAGCAGCGAGCTTCCTGAGAAGACTTTGCAATTCCTCAGTTGTCTCTCGCCAGTCATCGGTAGCGTTTGCGGGAATTCGCTTGTTGACCAAGTGGTCGGTATACTGCTGTCTCGTTGCGACGTATGGATCCATGTTGGTTGTTTCCGTGCACAAGTTCGAGTGGGGATTGTTGAAGAAGAAATACCGGTTGAGGGGCGAGTAAAGGAAGGGGACGCGTTGGGGAAATCTCTTTGCGCCAACCGTTCTAGCGCAACGCCAAAACACGTGCCTTCGATCTTCAACTTCCACGTCGAGCTCGATGGCAAGGAGAATCATGATAGCAGGCAAAATTAATTGACCAGCTGCTGCTCAAGGCCATCGTTGTTGTGGTGGCGATCTTCTCGCGGCGTCCAAAGCCGGAGTTCGGAGTTTCCACCGCGCCTGCCAAGTTGCCAGCCTTATAAGACCCTCGCGTCACCTCACATCTTATTTCCGTCTCTTCAGCCTGTCTTCATCGCCCATATTCCTCACTTATTCCGTGGTTTGCGAATAACATGGCGATATTAGCGGTTCGCGGCGACGACGAGGCATTCAAGTTCCCTTCGGTGCAATCAGACCGACTCGACCGAGCGAGCACCCTACCGTACCATCGTGCATGCGCATCGCATCCACCCATCGCTCCCGAACCTGTGCAACACTATCACTGCATCCTGGAGCGATAATCAATGGTCTTGCGACTCTCTTCAACAAACAGCCAGGATCTCGTGGCGCCGTGGCTTTCTAGGTGGACCATGCATGTCGATCTGCTTATCGCAATCCACTGCAAAGCTGGGTGGCTGGGCGATGTAGCACTGCTCACTCCAACGCTCAAGTTCTGTGAAAGACACGGCGAGATGAGCGTCTTGAACAATAATGAGAGCATCATGGCTATAGGGTGACGGCTGGGAATCGAGGGCAAGTTACTGCTGAAATAGTACATTTCACTTGTGAAGGAAAACTCTTGTTACAAACTGGCCATGGTGGGTAGGTCGTCCCGACCTTATCTCTGCAGGTAAAGCCGTGTGCTGCCGTCGATTGCGCTCGCGAGCGGATGCAATGCAGAGCTAGGATCGAGGCCTCTGGCAAAGTGCACCTTCGGCAAGTGTCGATGGTAGAGAGGTACAATTAATCTTTCTTGTCTTTCTCTCACAATTAAGAGCTGCTTTCCATCTTTCTTTCACCAACATTTGACCGAGAAAAATGGCGAACTCTACGAAGGACGAGGCATCCACCCACACCAGAGATCCTACCTACGACGGCTTCTGCGATCCGGAATGGCCTCCAGGGACTGTGAAGCTTGCGCAGCTTTTGGGGACGGATGAGGAAGATGCAGAGATTATTCTCCAACCAAGACCAACACAGAATCCAAATGACCCTTTGGTGAGCCCGTCCGAACCGTATCTTCCGAATTCTTCAAGCTGACGACGGCAAGAACTGGCCAAAATGGCAAAAGACTCTCAACTACTCCCTCGCTTCTTTCTATGCCATGATGGTATACGCTTTTGTCAATGCCACGAGCCCGACATGGGGTCCAATGGGCGATGAGCTTGGCTTCAGCGAAGCGACTCTCACAGTAAGCAAAGCGAGGACGAGGTGCCATCTCATACCCATTACCCTTGCTAACCATCCTCTCCTTCATTTTAGAACACCTACGCAATCGGATGTGCCACTCTGGCCTTGGGCGCCCCGATGCTGATTCCGTTCGCCTTAAAATACGGCTCCCGATCAGTATATGTCGTCTCCAGTGCCGCACAACTTGCGGTCTCCATTTGGGCTGCGAGAACCATGACAGCTGGTGATTGGTGGGGCGTCAACGCAGTCCAATGCTGGCTGGGCGCCCTGGCAGAAGTCCTCATCCAGATCACCGTCGCAGACATGTACTTTGTCCATCAGCGCGGCATGATGAACTCCATATACGTATGGATCACGCAAGTCGGCTCAAACCTGGCCATTGTCGCTGCCGGCTTCGTCACTAGCGACATGGGATGGCGCTGGGTCTGGTGGTGGTTCGTAATCTTCTTCGGCATCCAGCTGATCCTGTTCTTCTTTGGCTTCGAGGAGACCAAGTTTACCCATTTCGAGACCTTGGAGGGCCGCCAGGGAAGCGTTACCAATGTTGCGGACATATCTGGACATATCCATGGAGAATACAACGAGAAGACACCATCTTCGCCTATCGTAAATTCGGATACTGAAGCTGTCCCCTCTCGGAAGCTCAGCGTCATCCACATCAATCCCACCATCCCCAGAAAGACGTATCTACAGAGGCTCGCCCTCACGACTACCTCACCAGGAAGCTGGATATCATTCCTGAGACACTCGTGGCAGCCATTCCTGATCGTGGCAACGATTCCTGGAGTTTTATTCTGCTCGATTGTGTATGCCATTATCTTGGCCTGGTCTACGGTCATGACGACTGTGTATAGCACGATCATGCTCGATGCTCCCTATAATTTCACAGCCGATCAGATCGGTCTGATAAGCTTGGCACCTTGTGAGTCTTACGAACGAAGTCCTCGAGAGATCGACGTTTTGCTGACGGAGTATAGTCATCGGATCTACTTTTGGCTCGATTGTCTGCGGTCCTCTAAGCGACTACATTGTCATTAGACTGGCCAAACGTGCGAATGGTGTCTACGAACCAGAAATGAGATTCTGGCTCTTTCTTCCATTCGTAAGTTAATATCCGAGGCTTCGAATGTGCACGGCATGCTGACTTCCGGGCAGGTCCCATTCCAGCTCGCCGGCGCTTGGTGGTTTGGCTACGCATTGAATAATGGCGAAAGTTGGCTCCAAGTGGCACTCGCATACGGCATTTGCAACTTCGGCAGTGCACCGCTACAATCTATCACCTTGACCTACATGCTTGACGCATACAACGAGATCATTGGTGACGCTCTGACTGCGTTGGCATCTATACGAAATATATGTGAGTCTTTATCAAATGGACATGTAAAACGCTGCTGATTCTTTACAGTCTCAACTATTTTCGTCTTTGCGATCCCGGCTTGGATCGCGGGCGTTGGAGTTGCGAATGTGTTCAATACAATTGGTGCTATCGGGATTGTCATTCTCTCGTTCGCAGTCTTCTTCATCTGGCGTGGGAAGCAGATGCGGGTCAAAACTGCGAAGGTGTACAGGTACTATGCCGCCAGGCAATTCGAGGCGAGGCCGATGTGAAGCAGAAGAGGTGAAACATACACCGTGCAAGCATGCCTAACGAATGTTTATCAGTTTTGACAGATCACTTCTGTAATGCGGTCTCAGGCATGGAATTGGGTTCCACCGGCCGAACTCTATCAGCCAATCTCGCCCAACCCTTTAGGTGACGACGACCTCTCCCAGAACTCCTTACAAACCGATGCTTCGACAACTACAAGTTCTTCCAGCTCACCGGAGGCACATCTCATTCCTTCATTCATATCAATCACCAGCCGACTTCCATCCTCGGAATTGGCAATTTCCAATGTCCCGATAGTCCCCTGGTTAAAATCCTGGGTTCCCCTGCCATACTTATCATCGCTCGATTGACTATAATCTCCTAAACTACCCGTGGCCTCCGAGTTGTCTTCCTCCTCCGTACAGCAGCCACGACGCGAGATATCACTATAACACAATCCTGAGACATCTCTAGAGTACAATGTGGGACTGGGATTGCGAGACCTGCTCACGCTCGTTCGGCAGCGTTGCCGCCCGCAACCAACATATGAACGCCCTCAATCACTGGGCTAAGCGATACGAGTGCCAAACTTGCGATGAGCAGTTCCTCGACGAAGATGACTGCGATCAACACATGTACGACTACGGTATGTTTCAACCAATTCAAACGTCTTGCAATTCTGAGCCAAAAACGTTGACATATGGGTTGGTCAGGACATTGGGCCCCGGACGTCGAATGTGAAGCCTGCTCTAGAAAATTCTATAACAACCAAGAAGCCTCTCGCCACATGAACGCGACGAACCACTGGCGTTTACATTATTGCAAGCCGTGCGGGAGAGGCTTTCAAAATAACAACAATCTTCAACAGGTAAACGACCAGCTCCCATCCATCATCTACCGCCACCATCTAACACCTGAACCAGCATCTCAAAGGCGCAGCACACCGGGCAAACAGCATCTCCTGCCCATTTTGCAAGAAAGGCCATACGACAGCCAGCGGCGTTGTGCACCATCTCGAAAGCGGCTCCTGTCCCAATGCCAAAACTCTCAATCGTGAGACAATTTACAAAGAGATCAATCGGCGCGATACCAGTGGAGCCATCACTCACAAGCAACTCACTTGGTACGATGACCAAAACAGTAATTATACCGCAGGCGCTGCGACTTGGAATGGCCAAAGCTATGAGTGCTATCTCTGCCATCGCGGATATCGAACTCTTCCGGCTCTCAACCAGCATCTCGCGAGCCCGGCTCATAAACAGAAAGTATGTCTGGGGCTAAGTACTGCAAGGCTCAAGAACGATATCGCTGATTTTAATCCCAGATTTATCACTGCTTCGGTCGTGCCTGCAGTAAGCAATTCACTGCTCTCGCCCAGCTTTTTAACCATCTCGAGAGCGAAAGTTGCGGAGCGACTCGTTTCACTGCAGTACAGACGAACATGCAGGGCATCATTAGCGGGCAGAGGCAGATTAGTTTCTAGAAGATCCGAAAGATTGAGGCGGCACGCACTATAATCAAGCAAAGTGATCGATAAATCCTATCTCGCAAAACGTAACGTCCATCCATGACCACATCCATCTAGTCCATCACACACGCTCAAAAGACGCCTCCGAGTCACTTCCCATTACGCATACCTCATCGCCAGCAGAAGTCGGGGGTATCGTGGGAAAAGAAAAGAAGCCAGGGACGACAACCAGACTCCTTCGAGCTCCCTCTAGTGGCCATTGTATCATGAGTCGACCAAACCATAAATCTACCTATTGACAAGAAGTAACGAGCGAGTCATCAATCAGTTTCACGAGCGTTGGTTGAAGAACCAAGAACTCCGCTTGCTGCCGCTGCTCTCCTGCTGAGCCTGACTTTGCAAACCAGCAAAAGTAGGGACGGAAGGTCCATCACCGCCGCCGCCTCGGAGAGGTTTGGCTATCCGGCCGAACGTGCTTTGAGCGAAACCGCCGGGTGCAGGGGAATTGGGTAGACCGCGGGTGGAGCCTGATTTGGCGGCTTCGAGGCGCTCCTTGACGGCCATGAGTTGGCTTTCGAATCTGTACAGGTCAGTCAGATGGTGTTTGAAGTAAATGTGAAGGAATGGAACGTACTTGTGATTGGCCAACATCAATTTCTCCTGGCTCTCCTGCACCAGACCCTCGAGACCACGAATACGCTCGCCACGTGCCACGAGCTTGCGTTCCGCGATGGCGACTTCCTTCTTGAGCTGTGCGTTCTGCTCGACCAATTGCCGCTGTACCATAGTCAATTGCTCCAAGTTCCGCTCCAAGAATGCCAGCTTCTTTTGCTGTTGCTTGGAGTTGCTGCTTCGGAGGATGGAGTTATATTGTTCGCGAGTGCTGTCGAGACTGATCTCTAGCTCAACGACACGCTCACACCGATTCTGCAGGTCGCGCATCAACGATTTCTTGATTGTATCGAAGTCGCTCAGTTGCTTGCTCAGTGATGCACCATTGGTGCCATTGAGAGCCTGTTTCCGGAGCGCGTCCAGCTCGGTTCGTATGCGGCTGTTCTCTTCTTGCTGCTTGGCGAGGGCTTCTCGCAGTTCAGGGGACTGGCCGCCATTTTGCTGCAAGGACATCGACTCATAGAGGCTCCTCTTGACCTCCTCAACGTCTGCCTCTGATAGATTACGCTCGAGAAGTGTTTGGTGATCTTTCTGAGCTTGGATGAGCTTCTGCTCAAGTAGAGCATTGTGGGTGCTGTCAACGTGACCACCCGCACTGATATCCTGCTGGCGAACGACGCTTTGGACATCAAGAAGTCTCTCCTTGAGAGTGTGGAGCTCATCTGCAGAGACTGCCTGTCCACTGTCGGCTGCGTCAAGCAGGTTCTGCAGATGCTCCACAACATCGCGAACCTCTTTCTCGCCAGCCGAAACCATGCCGTCTCCAAGATCGAAGCTAGCCATCATCTGCGCCATGCGATCCTTCTTAAACCGCTCCTTCTCGTCCAACAACGCGGACGACTCCTTGGCTGACATCTTGGCGTCCAGAAGCTGGTGTTTCACATCATCCAATTCCTGGGTGAGCTCGGCGTTAGCCTCTTTGAGTGAGTCCATCGTGATTGCAGCCTCCTTGGTCTCAAATTCAATCTTCTCGACTTGCATGCGAAGTGTCTCTGTCTCGCTCGTAAGCTTCTCATTGCTGCGGGCTGTTGTAGAATGCGTCTCCCGCATCTCTCGGAGCTCGTTGCGTGCAGCCTGCAGTTGTTGTTCCGCTGCTTCGAGATTTCTCTCACGCTCGGCAAGCTGGTCTTGAAGCTCATTTTCGCGCTTGAGAAATTCTTCTCTTTCGTCCTTCTCAAGCATTAAGCTAGGCGTGGACGCACGCTCAAGCTCTGCTCTGCTGTCTGGTCTGGGAGTGCCTGCAGCTTCCTGCTTCAGCCTGCTCGTCGGTGTAGCTGACCTGGGTGGAGCTGGTGTTCGTGAGATCTCGGTCAACGAGGGTGTCCACCTGTCCTTCGGCACCGCTTCTCCCTTTCGCCAATTCTGCACCTCGCCCTCGAGTGATTGGATATACGACTCGAATGTAGTGACTTGTGATTGTGCCTTCTTGAGGAGAGCTTTGAGTTGAGCAGGCGAAAGCTCCTCGTTGACCTTGGCCTTCTGCTTGATCGTCTTTGCTCGCTCACCAAAACGAAGAGTCGATATTGTTTCGGCATCGTTGTACGCGGACGGCGAACAATTGATAATGAGCGTCGTCCTAGAGTTACCTCCAAGCGATTCTTGCAGAATTCGGGTGAGTTTACTGTCTCTGTACGGAATGTGACTGCTCTTTCCATCAGATAGAGCATTGATGACCATGCCCAGCGCGGAGAGAGATTTGTTGATCTTCTTTGCCTCTTCCAGAGTCTGACCACTGGCTCCAGTCTTGCCGACCTTCTCGGAACCAGCCAAATCGACCAAGTACAATCTTCCTGAGCGTGCAGAGCCAGTTTCAACGTTCTTCTGAGTGACCTCAATCACGAAGATGGAGTGAGATCGAGAGGATTCCTGGTTCATATTGGTCGCAGCAACAGCTCTTGCCTGTCCACCTCGCTCGAGCACATGATAGACCTCGTCCACAGATCCGACATAAAACTCTCCCAGACCTTTCACATAGACACCGCGCTGCTTGTCCTCGTGCACCGGCAAATTGTCATTCTGCGGAACCAGCAAATCCCGAATCTTCTCCATGTAGATCTCCATGTAGCTCACTTTTACTGTGAATTCGATACTACCGTCACTGCGCATGATGCTCGTGAAGATCTGCTCCACGATGCGAGGAATGATACCCTTGGTGCTCTCCTCTTCAATACCTGCACCCATCATTGTGAATGTCTTTCCCGAACCCGTCTGTCCGTATGCGAAGACTGTTCCGTTGTAGCCTGCCAGCACATCGTCGACTGTGCTGCGAATGGAGTAATCGAAGACATCGTGCTGCGGGGTGTTGGTGGGAAAGATGCGATCGAAGGTGAACAGGGCGGCGCCCTCGCGGGAGTTGATGGTACACGAGTCTTCGCTGTTGAAGTCGACGACCTGCTCGCTGCCGGCCGCAAGTTCGATCTTGTTTTGCGGACGGAAACGTGCGACCACTTTGATGGTGTTTGCGGTCGCCATATTGACGGCGGTCTGCGCCTAGGGCGCGAATACAAACGGGATGTCTCGTCGAGACGAAACGACCGGGTCGTGCGCGCGTAGGTTGTCGAGGGTGTTGGTGTTGTTGAACGTGTTTCCGAGGGGAATACGTAGATGTGGTGTGGACGTCAGGCTTCTCCTGGCTGGCCGTCGCCGGGGTGACAGCGGTGTAGACGATCAAGACTGCGCGCGACTTGATCAGCGCGGTATAGTGAGTGTGTCGAGGGGTCGCAGAAGGAGATGGCTCAGGAGGATGTCGTTGTAGAGGATCAGAACCAGGCCTATTGTGTGCGCAAGGAGGCACTTGACGACCGTGTTGTCTCCTTCAAACCTTAAATTACTAGCCCCGCGAAATGCACGTGCCGATCGTTTCCCTTCACATTTCTTCGTCTTTCACGCGCGAGTCAGACATTAACATCGGGATGGAGAGACAACATTAGCGATAGTATAGGGGCAGGCTTGATGGTTAATCCCTGGTTCGTGTTTTCGAACCGTTCCGCTTCATTTGATTTGTAGTAAAGCAAAGAAGAGCACAATCAGACACGGAAAGCTTATAGGATGTAGAGCGCACATAGCAACGACAGCCAACGATAAAAACAAAATATGGGCGCTTGCAAAGTGGGCGAGAAAGGACAAACCGGGCCTGGAGATCATGACCGACATCGTAGGAAACAACGGCACAACCTATACGAGCATGGAAGGGAAAGCCAAGGCGATGGCTGACCAATTTTCCCCCTCCACTACTACCGACCTTAGTGAAATTCACGACCAGAATCTCCTAGAGCCATTCCCCTTCTCCAGACAAGTCCTGCTCCAGAACATCACAGACGCTATAGAAGGAACGGTTCCAGACTCGGCTCTGCAGCCGGACATAATACCTAATAGACTGCTTAAGAAGTGCAAGTAGGTTCTACTTCTACTATAAGCCCTATATAATACGTACTACTAGTCGAGCTACTACCTAAATGCCTTTCGGGAATCTAGTATAGTCGTAATTAAGGAACTATAGATACTAGACTATAGCAACCTATAAGAAATATAGGCTGATTGCCTTACTTAATATTATAGGAAACCTACTTAAGAAGATTATAGCTAAGAGGCTATTAGAAGTCGCTTAATATAATAAGCTCCTCCTAGAGGTAAAATTTAGAGTACGGCTTGTAAGATCTACTCTTTTAAAAATAGAGCTCCTTCTAGAAAAGATTAAAGCTATCTAGTATAGAAAGAAATATTAAGCTAAGGACTTAATAGGTATAATAGGTCGCCTATCGTAGTATAGCGGAAAAGGGTAAAACGAGGTAGGGTCTTTTAAGGATCTAAACTAGTCGTATTAATAAAAGCTATACTCGCTAATAATAAGATAAAAGGAAGGATAAAAAGAGATAGAGAGAAGATTTCTCTCTCCAAATCTAGGGTCCAACCTTAGTACTAGATGCCTTAGGCATCTGCTCCTACTAGCCTTTTAATCTGTACTTTCCTTAATATACTATAGTTATATTATATTATCCTTCTTAAACCCTTTCTTTATAAAATACCTACTAAGATATTACCTTTATTATTTAGGTAAGGTATTAGTATTACTAGCCCTAGGATAGGTAAGAACTAATTAGCTATAGTTATACTAAGGGAGCTCTAGCTAGAAGTACTTACTTCTATAGTAAGCTTAGAATAATAGTAGTCTCTTTCTATAGATTTAATATAGTTATACTAGTATTTTATAATATAGTTTTAGAAGGGTATTAGTAATAGATAGTTAAGGATATATATATTACCTAAGAGAATAGGTATTAATAGCCTCGTAGTACTTATATAATCTTCTAACTAAAAGTTATTAACTATTATAGTTAATTAAAGATTATACTTCTAAAGTTTTTCCTTTAAAAGCTAGAAGTATTACTAAGAGGTTAGGGTTAGGCTCTAATAGTATTTCTGTACTAGATTAGATAAAATAGATTATAATAATAATAGTTAAGATATATAACTTAGCTATCTAAGGTACCTAGGTACTTTATACCTAGGCTTTTAATAGTTCAAAGTTCTACTCTTAATAATACTATTACTAGGACCTAGACTATATTCTAGTTTCTTTTACTAATTATAGTTATTAGTAGATAGTACTTAATTAAATTCTACCTAAACTACTAATACTATCTAAGCTTAACGAGCCCTAAGTAGCTTCTAGCCTAGATTATATGATTAGATGCCTTAGGTGTATACCCGCTAACTATCCGTTCTCGCTAAGCGTTAAGCAGATTAACCTGTTCTTGCTAGTTTACAATAAAGCCAACCGCTTGCACCTTCTAACCGCAGGCCGAATTAACTTTACACAAGCCTAAATTGCTTAAGAAAGTAACCAGCCGCGCACGCTGACCAGTCTTGCCGAGTCAGGGCACACGAACCAGCTGTATCTACGAACTGGCTGTATCTACGAACTGAATAGTATCTAAGACTCTACGGTTCAGCGCCTGCTCAGACCCCGCTAAGGAAACGTCTCACACGGATTTGACTTGTAGGATACGCCTTAATGAAGTTCATGCGCGTACCTAGCGTACTAGACCAAGAATATTCACAACCGAAACAGAATATGAACAGCTTGTTTCGTGGAACTGTTGTCAGGAACCAAACTGCTGCGGAAGAAGAAGTTCACAATGACGCTTACAGTACTGTCATGCCAAAGACGTCTCGCTATGCCTCCCTCCGTCCACGTAAATGCCCTGATAGCTTTTTCGTATATTCATCATTCACAAATCATCTGCGTCGACTAGTTGCACCACCATTCCGCTCGCTGCACCGCCGCCATTGCAGATGGCAGCACATCCGTATTCGCCCTTCTTGAGTTGGTGGAGGAGAGTCACAAGGATTCGTGAACCAGAGCTGCCAAGGGCGTGTCCAAGGGAGATGGCACCTCCTCGTGGGTTGACGCTGTCGATTCCGAGACCAAGAATCTGTCGAATGAGTTAGCATCTGTATAGTGGACAAGACGAAACGACCTCACCTTTGCATTTGCCTTGATCACGGCCGCGAAAGCCTCGTTGAACTCCCAAATCTTCACTTGATCGGCTGTGATGCCTGCCTTCTCAAGCACGATCGGTACAACCTTCGCCGGTGCCACAGGGAAATCAATTGGGTCGACGGCTGCGTCTGCATACGCGACTATCTTCGCCAAAATCCTCTTTCCCTTGCCATGCTCCTTCGCAAGCTCCTTGTTGACTATGACCAACGCCGAAGCACCGTCGTTCATGCTCGAAGCATTCGCTGCTGTTACGGTTCCCTTGCCGCTGCGGTCGAAAGCTGGCTTTAGAGTTGCGACCTTCTCCGGCTTTAGTCTGCCATATCCCTCATCCTCTGAAACAACTTGCTCGCCCTTCTTGCTCTTGATCGTTACTGGCACAACCTCTTCGTCAAAGAGCTTGTTCTTCCACGCCTCTTGTGCCCGCTTGAAACTCAGAATTGCAAACTCGTCTTGCTCTTCTCGGCTGATCTCGTACTTCTTCGCGGTGTTCTCTGCGCAGTTGCCCATGTGTATTTGGTTGTAGACATCCCACAGACCATCCTTGATCAAGCCATCCTCCATCGTGAGGTTGCCAAATGGTGGTAATTGAGGACCGCGCGGTGTGTAATAGGGTACCCTGCTCATGTTCTCCATGCCACCAGCGACCAGCGCCTCCTCATGGCCTAGCTCAACCTGTTGCGCAGCAATAGCCACGGCCTTCATTCCGGAAGCGCACACCTTGTTGATCGTTGTCGCTTCCACACTAGACGAGAGCCCTGCAAAGATGGTGGCCTGTCGAGCTGGAGCTTGACCAACAGATGCCTGCATCACGTTGCCCATATATACACTTGTGATCTTCTCTTGTGGGAGTGATGAACGCTTGATGGCTTCCTTGATGGCGGTTGCGCCCAGTTCAGGTGCCGATACGCTGCTGAAGGAGCCATTGAACAGGGCGGTGGGTGTTCGGACGGCGGAGAGAATGTATGCATCTTGGATCTCTTTCGGTCTCCTAGAGGAAGAGCTAAAATGGCGCTGGACGGCGTGGAGGCGTTGCTGGGGCGAAGACATGGCGGTACGACGGAGAGCAGCAGATGCCATGACTGGAAGAGGTGAATGAACCTACAGTGATGGTTAGGAGGTGGTGTTATTACGGAGCAATGGTGAGAAATGTGAGAGGCACGCCTGCGTCTCATCATTGTGCAGGATAGCATCGGTTCAAGCGCCTCCCACGTTGTTGGAGTCCCTCGGCTATCGCGGAAGGTTGAACCCGGTCACCGTGGCTGGCATGTGAAGGTCGAGTTCTCTCTTCCTCTCTTCATCTCCATGATCAGTATTAGCAATCACTTCATCCTCCACACTCTACGACCGACGTGTGTGCGTCTCCAGAGACCAGAGACCGTCATGTGATGCTGGAGGAAGCAGCATATTGCTTGCGGCATGAAATCCTGGGAAGCGAAAGAGCTGGAGAAGAGCTACGATGACCGTGTTTTCAGTGAGAACGACGTAGACAGGCAGCCGGTGCTTTGAAGAAGAACTTAAGGTACCGGCAACAGTCACAGAGTTGCTCGCTCTTTCTATTCTGTCGACTTTGACCTTCCCCTTGCGCTGACTAGGCGTTCTTTCCTTACTCTAATGCTTACCTGAACTTGAACCTCACGACACCACTCCCCGACAGTCCACAGACCACCGCCGCGAACTCAACTCACCCGCCCGCGCACAATGCCAGCCGGAATTCTCGACCTACCTGTCGGACTGCAGGTCGTCTTGGCTGAGCACGTGGACATTAGCGGAATTCTTGCCTTTCGCCTGGCATGCCGTGAGCTCACTGCTGCTTCCACGGAACACTTCCTGAACCTCTTCTTTTCACAGCGCGACCACTTGCTCACAAAGCAATCTCTGGAGGCGCTGGTTGCCATCACTACCGACGATCGTACCAAGATGGCCATTGATCGATTGGTTATCACGGTGCCTCAGCTTGCCGGAGGCTACTGCTCAGATTACTATTACACCTGGGGTCGAGATATGAGGAGCCAGCGGACACGCCGCTATTACAAAGATCGCCAATGACATGTAGACAAAATGGGAAGAGCAGTCTCGAGAGCTCGAGCAGATCTGATGTGGAAGCATGTTGCTCGCGCGCGCGTTTCGCAACTTGTCTCGAGGTGGTCGCCACTTCGCAATTTGCATACGCTGGCAAGAAGCAGCCGACGGCTGCGCATCTTATGGCCACCAAACTCTCAGTAGTGCGCTGGGATCTCAATGGGAACGCGTCAACGACCTTGAGTTCGGTCTTCACAGATCAACTGCATCTATCTTGCACCCCGAAAACGCCAGATCGGTGCTTCTCGAAAGCATTGCTGCTGCCGGACTACAGCCGACAGAGTTGCAGCTCAATTCCCGCTCAGACGGCGCTCTCGTTGAACCTCAGAATCTTCCATCCGGTGCGATGTAGTCGTCCGAGCTGCAGTACTCTTTCTCCAGGCTCATATATCTTGGGCTTGGGGCATTCGAGAGCTCTCACTCCATTCCAAGGCAAGTCATGGATGCTTTCGTGGAAGCTTTCAAAGCTATGCCTCTTGATCGACTGCGAATGTCCGTCCCAATCAACGTCGCAGAGGAATTTACATGGCTCTGCCGCCTGCTCAAGCATGCTCATCCACAAGAGCTTTGTCTGGACGTTTGGGTGGAATTTTCAGCGAGGACGAACCGATCCGACGCCTCGACACGCTACTCGCGGTAAGAGAGCTTCGTCGCCTTTCGATTTGTTTCGCTGAGTGCGGCCTGGCTAACGCCTTCACAGGATCAATGCACTTCTCTCGCACGCCTTCTCGTTATCGACCCCAACTTCAGTTTTTGGGAGGAGAAAACCGAGGACTTACTCAAGTGGGTTGCCCTTCATATGGACTTGCATTCGTTCAAGATGCAACAGTCTGAACGCAAAGGGTTCGTCTTCGATGGCTCGGAGAACGTCAAGAGAAAGCTTTCCCAAGCCGAGACGCTTGTTTGGGATTATCATGATGACGAGTAAGAGGGACAGACTGAGCTCAAATAAATTAACATATGTCGACGATAGAAATGAGAGACATACCTTTCGTCTAGGGTCAGTCGCACGGATTGGCTTCATGCTGTCGAGAAATGGGTATACTTTGTCTGTGTTCTCATGAGAGTAAAGATAGTTTTGGTCATTCGAGCTCGCAACACGGATAATGAATTGCTTTATATATATCGCTACTCAAAGTTGGAATCACAAACAGAGTCTCGAAGGAGATGAGCATGTCTCGAAGGAAAGGTGAGGTCGATCCTTCACTTTGATCCGGCCGAGGAGGTTTGAGCGGGACGTGGCACAGAGCAACCCCAGCTCTCGACGTCAACGGCCAGGAACAAAGACAACAGAAACATAACAGCTCGCTCCCACATAACTCCAGGTTCCCCTTCACGCAACATCTCTCACCACGACTCGCCGCAAAACATCCGTCGCAATGGCCCGCAACGCAGACGATCTGCTTGCGGACCTGGACCAACTGACCACCGCCGAGCAGCAGGCCGCTTCGGCCTCCACCAAGACGGCCCCCAAGAAAGCACCGCAAACGAACACGACCAACGACGAAGACGATGCCTTTGCCGAAATTGAGAAGCAGCTTGCCGCGAAGCCTGCTGCCGGATCGCGACCGGGCACTCCACGCATGAGCTCCAGCACAACAGTCGGCACCAGGCGAACAGCAGAGTATACACCCGCGAGCACGTCCGTCGGCAGCAGCCAGAGGAACAGCAGCGAAGATCGCGCCAGAACCAATGCACCACAGCAGATGCGGAGCAGCGCTGAGGGTACGAGGAGCTTCCACCAGGCACAGACACCGGCAGGCGAGGGTGCGCCGGAGGAGAAGGTAGCTGCCGGTGGTGGGTGGTGGGGGAGCATGTTCAGTGCTGCCTCTGCTGCCGTTAAGCAGGCCGAGACGATTGCGAAAGAGCTGAGGAGCAACGAGGAAGCACAGAAGTGGGCAGACCAGGTCCGAGGCCAGGTCTCTAACTTGCAGTCTTTGGGTACGATACAACACCTACTGACTGCTGCTGAATTCAAGCTAACAGGCATATGCTCACAGGAACTGACCTTCGCTCTCGAGCCCTCCCAACATTCACCTCTCTCATCTCCCACATCGCACCCCCAATCTCCGCTCACGAGCGCCTCCAAATCCACACTACCCACGACATACTCGGCTACCCATCCCTCGACCCGCTCATCTACTCCACCTTCAACCGCGTCATGTCCCAAGTTGAAGGCGGCGACCTCCTCGTCATCCAACGCGGCTCCGAATCCCGCAACCGCAGCTCCTCCGAAGCACCCGGCTACAGAGGCGGCGTCCTCAGCGGCGGTAGCTCCTGGACCGACGGCCCTTGGTGGCGAGAAGAAGAACGCAAACGCTCCCTAGGCTCCGTAGCCGGCCTCAAAGAAGGCACACGTCTCGCCCGCGTGAGCGCCGAATCCTACGCCAAAGAATTCTTCGACGCACGAGGCGGGATCGAGGAAGCCGCGAAAAAAGCCACAGAAACACTCAGCGAAACGAACCCCACCCGCAGCAGCGACATCTTCCTCGCCATCCAAGCAGTCAGCTACACCGACGACAAAACCTTTTTCGCCGAAGACGCCCACGCCACCAAGTCAGAAATCGAAGTCGTCACTCCTGAAGACCAGGACGACGACCTCACTGTTTTCGCAATCTACCTGCACGATCCGATCCACTCCATCTCCTTCAAAGGCCTCTCGCAGCCCTTCCCGCAGAAATGGGCAGATTGGCTCGACGCCGAAGCCGCAACCGGAGAAGTCCCAGAGTCAATTCTCGATATCGTGCAGTCTGGAGGTGTTGACCCGAGAGAGTGGGTCGCCGAGTGGATGGAAGAGATTCTCTCTCTAGCTGTAGGCGTCATGGCGCAGCAGTATGTCGCCAAGAGAATGGGTGTAGGTGAGGGCGGTATTGGTAGGGGAAAGCAAAAGGTAGAGGAGGATACGAATAGTGGGGAGGCAGCGAGAGCTGGTATCATTTAATTACATCAAGAGCTGACGACTGGATACTTTTGCGTTTGGATGTACGGATGGGAACGGTGTCTGGTCTGGATTATCAGGCGGCCGTCAAAAGGACAGGCAGGATACCAAATGAAGATTACGAGCTTTTGTGATTATCCATAATGAATGGGGTTTGTTCAAATTTGTGTCTTTTTGGTCTGTGATTGGGACATATACATCGTGATTTCGTCGTCTGGTCGTGACATCCAGGGTGAGTCCACCACTATTACCTTTCTAGCCAAGCAATGCGTGAGCATTTGTATCCTGTTTCTTTTCATAAGCCACACAAAGTGTAGTTTTCCAAAGCCCTTCGAGAAATGCAAGGTTTGAGAAGCGAGCATTATCACGAACCCGGCGTGATAAGAATCTCATCTCGTCTTCCCTTCCGCCAGTTCCCCCCACCACCACCACTCAACTTCCGCGCATGGCCTGGCCTCTTGTTCTCTTCCTGCTGCTGCGCTTTGCACCGACACACGGCTTCTTTGAGCAGACTGCTAGGTCCATCTCGAAAGGCCACACCAACCGCAATAGCCAAAGTCATGCTAAACTTGAGCCACAGGAAAGGCGAATGCTTCCATCTCTTCTGGATCGCGAGCTGGTGCGAACAGGGCGGCGAAGGGGATGATGCAGAAGTCTTACTCCCGCTCAGACTCGCCGCACGCTTCTTGCCTTTGCCAGCAACGAGGCTTCTAGCGCGCGCAGGTGAAGAAGTGGTGGAGTCGGGAGTTTGATAAGCTGTTCTATAGGCCATCGGGTCGCCTTCTTCGTTGGCTGGGCTAGGTTCGTCGAGGAGAGAGCGTTGTTCTTCTGAGGTTTTGGATTTCGTATCGCAGCAGGTTTTTGAGCGGCCGAGCATACGACGTCGAGCCATTGGGCCGAGGAGTATACCTACTAGCCACCATTGGACGGTAAGCAGAGGGCGCGGGATGGACATCCTATTCTGAGCCGTTTGAACAAGGTCCTTAGCCAGTTCGACGGGTGAGCGAAACATGTTGCTGAGGATACTGCGTAGGGTCTCGATGGAAGAGATGGAGATCTTGGATTTCGTCGTACTGATGGAACTGCGACTGCTGGACCGGCTGTGCGATTTGCCGCTGGATTTCGTACGCTGGTGTATGACTATCTTTGAGAGTGATGGTGCAACAAGAGCACTTGAAGCATCTGGCAGAAGTCCAGAACCAGCTGGACTTGTTGGAGGAGCATCTTGTTCGCACTCTGGCTCCTTGGCTGCCGGCCGTTCGTCTTCGACGTCCGAATTGAATGGACTGGAATTTGGTATTCCATCCTCGTCTCGCTCGTCGATCTTCCCGTCTGTTGACAGCTCTTCGCCCGAGTCAAAGTCGGCGTTTTGCACAGCGGTAAGCTCCTCCATGAGGTTATGACCAACAGCAGCGTGAAGGCGAGAGTCCATAGAATCGAGGTCGCGTGTCAGTCTCAGCCTTGATGGTGGTGGACTGAGGCTTATGAGGCTGATTCTGCGTCCATCGTCGTTGCCCGTGGTCGAATTGAAACTCATCACTGGCGAGGGTGACGATTGCGCGGCTTGCAGTTGCAAGGCTTCACTAGATGCTCTCTTGCGACCTGCGATTGGGCTACCATCGACAGTCTTTTCACTGGATGGAGGGAATGGGAATGCGGATTCGCCCTCTTCGGGCTCAAATGGAGGAGCAGAAGAAGGAAGCTGCTCGCAATGCGAAGTTGATGGCAATATGAGCGGTCTGGGGCCAATACTGCCAGCTCCAAAGCGTCGCATTCTCCTAGCCGGTCTCGGCTTCTGACTGGGAGGCGGTCCACAAACAACGCTGTTCATGTCGGAATACGTTGACTCTTCATCATCCGAGGACGCAACCTCGGGCGAGAACGTCAGGTTGGTAGGCGATACCATGCCCCTCGAAATGCTGAGCCTTACGTTGGATGAAGTCGGCGACATTGGTGAGGTCTGGGTTTGACTCTTCAACTCCGGTGAAGTGGCCAACGATCCGACAGTGGGAAAGCGCGGAACCATCATGGACTGCGGACGGTTCTGTCGAGCTCGCCAAGGTGTCTCGGCATGTAGGTCGATTTTGTTCGGTGATGTTGCCAAAAGCTCGGACATGATCTCCAGCCTCTTCTCGAGGTTGACATTGGCCAACTCGGTGGCGTCCATAGTCTGCGTTGCGCTCTCAAGTTCCATCTGCAGCTCTGCGACTTTGAATTGCCTCTCCTCTAGTTCTTGCTCCAAAGATCGCACGCGGGTACGTAAAGTGGCCTCGAGCTGATAATGCTTGTCCAATTCTTCCTGCACACGCTCCTCGTACTTGGCTTCCCACGCGGCAATTTCTTCCTGCATTTGCCGCGTCTCTGCATTGAGGTGACGCATTTTACTGGATTGCTCACGCGTGACAGTAGGAGAATTGATGGCAGATAACTGCGCCTGCGCCTCGGACAGTTGAGCCTCCAAGTGATCCACATACTTCCTGGTCTGATCGCTGACAGAGCGACGCGGTCGAGGCATCTTGGCGCGAGTCCGTAGGGATCTTTGTCGAATGCTTCCAGAAAGCGGGCCAGATGTAAAGGAAGGAGGCGGCGATTGGAACCCGTCTGAGAGCAAACTTTCCTTGTTGCCGTCGGCCGACCAAAATTTGTTGCTCGTCACACGGCCGCGGGTACGCTTTGATTGTCGCAAGGTCGCAGAGTTGCCAATGTCCTGCAAGACACCTGATGAAGCTTCTCTGACGCTTCCGCCCTCGTCTCGCGCGCGCCGGCCAGATGGAGACACGTTCTCGGCGTCGCTCGACTGCTGCACACTCGCCCAGCTTGATGAAGTGGAAATGGGCGGTAAGGAAGCGGAAGGCGGCGTGAAACTACGCGTGGTAGTTATGGCGGGAGCTCTGAAACCAGCATTTCGAAGTTGCAAGCGGCGAGTCTGTCGTGATCCCGCGGGGACTGCACCAGGCGACATGGGAGAGGCGGGCGATTGTGAAGGCGATTGGCGGCCATCCTGGCTGTGATTATTGCTGCGTCTGGTCTCGGGGAATGAAGCATGCAGCGGTGAGGCAGGCATCATTTGTCGCTGGAGGGTCGCGTCGGGCACCAATGTATGTCTTGAAGGCTATGTTGTTTGCATGGCTGGGAGGGAACGTCGGGAATGATCGAGAAACACGCGCAGGATCTCTCCAGATGGCCAGATCCAGTGGAGGCAGTCACTTCCCAGACGCCTCCAGAGACCAACGTACGTGTAAGGGCAGCCAGTTGGTTATGGAGGTCGCGAAGTGCAGAGATGAGCTCGCAATTGCCAGTGTTGACGTTTGCAAGCAAAGGCCTCGGCAGTTGCGAGGCACAAGGATGCCATGCTTTCCCAGCCAGTCGGGTGGAAGGTGGCACCATTCATCCCCACGATGTCACGTGCCTTCGCGTCATCATTCACCACACAAAGTCACAAACACGCAAAGACAGAATGTGCCCGCCGTTTCAGGGGAAATGAGGTGATTCGCAGAGCGTTGTCCTACCGTCCACCCATCTCCGACCCACAAAGCGATATGATGTCGTCGATGACGACGGCGAAGCGACCGGTCTCACCTCACCTCGCCATAGTGGAGAGCACCCACGATCAGCTTTCGAGGATTTGGTCAAGAACAACGGCCTTCAGACATACTATATAGGACGGAGCGGATACACTCCGTGCTCACCTGCTCATGTGGCCCTGATGATAAGGTGACCATGAGGCGTAGGACACTGGCGATTACGCTGCGCATTTCGCCGCTGTCCCTGTTGACCAGAGCGCAGACCAGCGGGCCATCAGCAATGTATGCCTGTCCACGTATCTACGCCTAGGACTCCGCGAGCATGCTGTGGGCGCGTCTTCTGCGATTGAGCAGTCTCAACAGTTGCACGAATTAGCATGGCCAGGTCGGAAAACACGATGCATCACAATCTGCAGTCAAAGGAAGCGACTGTTCTCCTCTCAGCATTTAACAACGAGACGGACAATGCACCCGCGCCTGTTATGACCAGTCAGACGTCCGAGTATACATCCACGCGACTTCGGATGTGAATGCAGTGTGCATCGTCTAGAAGCAAGCCTATCGCTGCAATGTTCCTCCCAATACACCACACACGAGGCGTCTGGCTCGCATTCCTGAGAGAGCTGCTTCGCTCGCGACTCGTCAAAATTGCAGGCACATGTGACAACTGACTTGCGCCGAGCCTGCATTTCCCGCTGTGGGCGCCAAAGCCTTGCTGACCATGTGGACAGTAGCTGTTACCTCTTTGTTCGACAAATGCGGCACTATTCGTCTCCATGCGATGGAACGTCGTCATCAATGGAGGCAACCTGCCTTGCAATGTACACTCATACGAACAAGCAGAGAATGCTGGGAGAAGAATGTTCAGAAGCACATTAGAAGTTTGCCAAAGTCTGGATCCCACAATGCGACTCATGGATCAGCCACGACGCACGTCGAGTCAGTTGTTCGTCCCAAAATCACGCTTATCCGACCTGGCTTCTTTGTCCGTACCCACGAGGTGGGCTGGAACCGCAAACAATGTAGGCTCGGATAATAGAGCGCATCGCCACTTTCCCCCGATCCATACTTCCTCAGCCCTTTTTGCTGCACCCCATCGAACATCTTGCGGGAATCGACAGATCAACACCTACGTCCTGAAGAAAACCCTGCAGGAAGCACAACATGGCACGTGGGAATGCGAGATCCACTCCTTTGGAAACTTGCACGAGTATCACCTCGCTCGGGAATCACATCAGTCTGAGAATCCTCGAGTATTTGAGTATCGTCAAGGGCCCTCCGCATGGATTCAGTGCCGTCGCCGTCGACTTCATCGAAGTCAGCAGGTCTTTGTTCGCTGCGAAAGCTGGGTTGACAGTCAAGTCGCATCCATCGACAGCACTGCCAGAAGATGTTCTCTTCGAGCTGCAGGAGCGCTTCCAAGCCACGAAGTCTGCCTTCCTCACCTGGGAGCAGATGGTTGACAAATTTCTGAGCAATGAGAAGAAGAGGACGTTTGGCAAGCTGGGGAAAGGCTTTCGCATGATGTTTGCAGAATCAGACCTGGAGAAACTGAGGACAACCTTCGATCATTGTCGAGCTTCTTTGAGTGTCAGTGCTTTAATCTTTACGTCAAAGCTGGGCGACTACAAGATCGAAGGAACGGACGCGGTTGGATATACCGCCCTGGCAGCTGTCCTGCACTGCGCGGATCCTACACGACCCAAGCCATCTCCACCGTCTGTCTGTATCAACACCTCCGCTACGGCCTCCACGACACCCATATCACCACCACCTCTTTCACCGCTTCCCCCAATCCCTACTTCCGATTCATGCGGCAGGTCGGCTTCCCACTTGACTCAGCCATGGCCGCCGTCGAAGGACTATTCCGAGTCGACGCTGAAGGAAAGACCACAAAGCGGTGCGTCGAGCCAAATGACCACCAGCAGCACTACACAGTTGCGTAGCGACCAAAGCTCGGACGGGTTGAGAAACAGTGGTGGCGACTCTATGTCTTTTACCACCGTGGGCTCACTCCCACACTTCCCCAAGCCGCCAGCAGCTCAGACCCAACCCTCTGATGGAAAAGGCATCAAACATGCCATCCGCATCAAGGTGGATCCTTCAGTCTTGCCACGACAATTGCCAACCAGGAAACCGAGTCAGGCAAGTGAAGAGTCAAAAGCAGCTCTCGCCGCTGCTGTACAGCAAAAGGACCACAGAGTTGTGGAACAATTGCTGGATCATGGAGTCACGCCGAACAGTATGGCCGACCATAGCCTTTTGCAAGAGGCCATCGTCCGACAAGACATTGAGACATTACGGCTGCTTCTTGTCTACGGCGCAGACCCCAACGCGAAAGATAAGCACAACTCGACTCCCCTCTACACCGCGACAGGCCACTCGTTCTTCGAAGCTGCGCAGCTCCTTATAAAATATGGCGCTAGCCCAAACCAATCTGCCGGGCCATACGGAGAAAACTCTTTTGTCATATCGCTTACTGCAAACAAGGCGCCCTTCGCAAAGCTCTACCTTCAACACGGAGCGGACGTTGGTATGATCATGAACAATGGTGATACGCCTTTCACGCAGGCCATGAACAACTACACGCCTCTCAGTTTGGTGGAAATGATGGTGCTCTACGATGCCAATGTAGTGAATGCAAAAAACGGGCGAGGCGAGACTGCACTGTTCAAGGCGATCAACATCAACAGACATGATCTCGTGCTGTACCTGCTTCATCATGGTGCGGATCCCAACATGCCAGGCCCGAAGATCGTGCTGTGGCCAGCTGTACACCAAGTACCAATGCTTGAGGCTTTGCTCGAGAACGGTGCAGATTTGGCACGCGCCCCTGGCGTTCTGGAGCTGGCCACAAGCATCAACAGTAGACTAGCAGTCGAAGTCTTGCTCAAACACGGCGCTGATCCGAATGCGAAAAAGGATGGCATCTACACGCCGCTCTGCTCGGCCATCCGCGACGATCGTGAGGACTTATTCGAGATACTTCTAAAAGCCGGTGCTGATCCTAACCTCGCTGCTCTTGACTACCCCGTCTTCAAATGCATCACATATCATCGCGAGCACCTTCTCCCACGCTTGCTGGCTGCTGGTGCCAACCCACACAGTCCAAAAGGTGCTATCGAGAGCGCAGCAGCGCACGACAATAAGGAAGCACTCGTCTACCTCCTCGAACAAGGCGTCGACGTCAACGCCCGTTCTCCAGCTGGCCATACAGCCCTCACCACAGCCATCAAAGCCGAGAACCACGACATGATCGACATCCTCCTCTCTCACGGCGCAGACCCAGGCGTGCGAGGTCACGACTGGCCCATCAGTCTAGCCGTCAAACACCCGGACATCCTCGCCAAACTCCTCCCGCACATCGAAACCAAGAACATTCTCAACGGCGTGCTAGAAATGGCCGTCGTCGCTGACCAACTCGATTCCGTCAAGCTCCTCCTCGATAAGGGCGTTTCAATCGAAGAGAAGGTAAGAAGCAAGAAAAGAAAACCCAAGGGGAAACTTCACGTTATCCTGAAGAATTCGCTGACTCTCGACCCTTCGCTTTTGTAGAACGGTGGCGTCTTCTCTCCGCTTACGACTTCCATCCGCGAGAACCGAAAGGAGATTTTCTTGTATCTACTTAATTCTGCGGAGCCGCCGGCGGAAGTAAATGCGCCTGGGGAGCATTTGCCTATTATCAAGGCTATTCGCAGGCACAGAGAGGAAGATCTCAGTTATATCGAGACTCTGATCGATCATGGCGCCGACGTGAACCTCATGTACAGAGGATGGAATGCCGTTTTGCAGGCGCTGGACAATGGTGATCTGAAGATTTTGAAGCTACTGGCAAAGGCGAAGGGCGGCGTTCATTTGGAGGCGCAGGACGAAGCGGGACGCAGTGTTGCGAACATCATGAAGCAGAGAGGTATGGAGGAGGAAGTAGCCATCCTCACGGCAGGAAGGAATAGGTCTTGATGAGTAGGTGTCTAGGTGTTCGAGTTTGGGACGAGGTGAGATGGGGCGTTATGATGTATGTACGATTACGAACATTCGATCCACTAATTCCTTGCGCAAGCTTGCCGTGCTCGTGGCATATCGGATAAAGCCTTCGTTGTGATGGGCGTAGTGAGTTGCGCTGTGTCATCCCAAGGATACATGTAGCCTTCGTGGGACTAATCTCTCATCCGGAACTGCCAGGGTGGTGGCAAATCAGGCAAAGCAGCGATCCAGTTCTGGTCTTGTGCGGTGATCTCGCCAGATACCTTCTCGTCCGGGCTACTGTTCAGAGGCACCGAGAAGTGGTCGGCAATTGGGCGTTCACCGCCGGTGTAGTTGTTTAGAAGGCTCTCACGGAATCGAAGACGGCACCACGGCACAAGAGACATACGCTCGTTGAGAGCTCGAGTGCACTTGATATGCTCCCAAATGAGGGCTGTATGGTCTGGTTGGGCTGGTTTTGCCGTAATCGAATGAAGTTAAGACGTTCTGAGAGAGCCGATTGGGGGAAGCCGGACATTTCGACTTCGCCCACTTGGCAAGGGACTCATTAGGGAGGTGAAGAGTTCTAACTCTGCTTCGCCTGCACCGTATCGTCAGGGCTGGGCGGTCCAGTTGAGATGGCATTGCCGTGGTCAGGTGTGATGAAGTTGACATGGTTTCGTAGGCCTTCATAGCAGGACGGGCCTTTTCGCGGATAAATCTGATGGCGTTGGGAAGATTTTGTGACATCTATAGACTGCTTGGTATCGTAACTTCGATGTCCGCGTCGGGTGTACATGCTTGGTGTGTTTTTCTTGAGGCGAGGCGAGGATTTGCATGTGATTCTTGGCGGGTTCGAAGTTTGCGGGTAAGGCTGTACTTCCGCTTCATAGGCTCCTCTCGGTCTTTTGCCCTCAACATTGACATCCGAGCCACACCTCACTCCACACCCTGTCCGTCCACATTGGTCAAAAGTCTCACATCATCCAACTCAAACTCCACAACATCACCCACCACTCACTCGCAAACATGCCCGTCGTCGCCGCCGCCGACGATGAATCCTTGACGGCTCACGGCAGCGAATCTTTCCTCAAGGCCCGCGGTAGAGGTCTCACAGACGACATGGATCTATACCACGTAAGTCACTAGCGGTTATTCGCGCCGGTAGTAGTAGCTAATCAGTTGGCAGCTCACTATCCTTGACTCTGAGCCAGAGGTGGAATGTCAGAAGTGGGCCCGCCGCTGCCTCATCGTGGAGGCGGTCGTGGAGAAGCACTGCTGGGTACTTGACTTCCAGCGGGAGACCAAGCTCTATGTCGGAGTTCCAACCACCACGGATGTCGACAGTCCCGGCTTCAATCTCGATGCCGACAGCGGCGAATTCAAGGATATGTTTTGGTCGTGAAGAAAGACGCAGCCCCGGCGAAGCCGAACAAGGAGAGAGCAAAGGAGACGATGAGCGCGGACAGAAAGCGCTCTGCCGCCCGGTCTGCTGAGGAGAAGAACGCCCGCGCGCGTCGTTGATTGCGCTTTGGGTGGTACAAGCCAATGCAAAGAAAGAGCCGTGCGCCTTTCTCTCTGTCGAGATATGGCTTCTCCGCTCTAAATAGAGCAGAATCACCACCAAGTTCAAACTGAAACACTCTCTTTCACGTAAGTCGAGACGAGACCTGCGCATTAGGGTGTACGTCCCTCGCATCCATTGCCACGGCTCCTTCGACTGGTCGCTTTTGGAAATTAAATGTCGAAGTATATGAACCAGCAGCCCACGAAGACTGTCTTCGCAAGTGAGACTGTGCATGTGATTCTTGGCGGTTTTCGAAGCTCCAGGTAAGGCCGTACTTCCGTCTCTGAGGGGCTCATACCTCTATCACTCTTCGGCGTCGAAGAAAGTCTCAAGTCCGAGCTCGTCGAGAAGTTGGAGGTATGCCGACTCGACGTGCTCGCCTTGTGCTGCGGTGACTTCTCTGGGATTACGTTTTCGATGAAAGAGACTCTCGGGAATGTGAGAAGCAAACGGTCGGCTGATGCAGCTGGTGTCGGCTCCTTCCTGAAGCAGGTGGCGTACGATATCTGCATGGTTGGCAGAGGCGGCAATGTGGATAAAAGTCCATCCTCGCTCGTCGGTGATGGTCAAAAGGTAGTTATGGTGGTATGGGAGGAGTGTTTGGAAGGTGTCCAGATTTCCACAAAAGACTGAGTGATGGATGGCGGTCTACCTCAGCGGAAGAGCGACTTGGAGCGGATCAGCGCCCAATTTTACCAGTACTTCGGTCTCCTTCGATTGGCCGTAAGCAGCCGCTCGATGCAGCGTACTCCAACCTTGTGTATCGACTACTTCAAGGTCCTGGTATGCGTTCTCAGTAAGCAGGTGAAGATATTCTAGCCTACTGTCACCTCTTTCCTGTCAAGGTCAGCAGAAGAACGTCGTATTTCAGCCCAGACCGGTCACATGGTCCTGCGAAGCTCCTTGATCAAGCAAGAGCCGCACAATGTCGTATTTCTTCTGTTAGATGGCACACTGCAAATACGAAGTCTGATTATTGCTGAAAGTAGTGCTCACATCGGCGCCATGTCTTATGAGCTCTCGCACCACATCGATCCTGCCATATTAGATGGCGACCTGTTGAAGAATCAGCAAGTACCCAACTCTTCGTCCACTAGTAGGCAACTCATTGATAATGGCTTGAAGGTCTTGTTTCATAGATCTGTAACGCGGCCTCTTCCGTCGAACAACATTTTCCGAACCATAAGAAGGTCTCCTTGCCCACAGGCAAGGAAGAAAGGGTGGTCAGAAGCGTGCGCTCTCGCCACCGCGAGATGTGTCCCAAGAAGCAAATGTAGATCCCAGCAGAACGGAAACGTCCGCACCGAGACATTCAGCATGAGCGTACTCAGACCACTGAGCCAACTCATTGGTAAATCATACTTCACGGCAAGATTGTAGTCGGTATGGGAGCCTTGTCGAGTCGGTACCAAAGTGGTATTGACGCCAAGGGATTGTCAGTACGGTCCTGACCGCCAGAGCTGAGAGCTCAGCATCGTTATCTTTTTAAAGTCATGACTCGTTTGGGCGGAAATTTGCTTGGGAGAGGAATGGGACGGACTACAGGCTGATTCTGAAGTCGTTTCACTTCATGATGATGTGTCATCGTCGCATGGCTAGACAATGAAAGGCCTCGTTGATGCGCGTACGCAGAGTGTGCATTCGTTTTCGGGCGCGCAAGAGCCATTTCGCGCGCATATCAATCGCTCGTGGTTTCCCATCCGCGAAGAACTTCTCGACTGCATTATCGATCTTGGCAAGATGGCTCCTCGCCTTTCCGATATACAAGAGAAGTGAGCTCTTGATGTCAGGAATCAGGAGCTCCTGTTCGGCTAGCCTCGTAATTCTTTCCGTTTCCTTTACTTTGACGACTGGTAAACGGGCCTCCGATTTCAGCTCGCTCAACTCTTCTTTGGCATTCCGAAGTCGCGTACAGAGCTTGTGTGACAGTTCAGCAAGATCACAAATGCTTTTTGCCAATGTTACTACGCTGGCGACGGCACCAACGGCCGATACTGGGTCCATTGATTGCAACGAGTGTGAAGGTGTGGTTAATGCGGTCTGGCCAGCTCGCTCAGAGCTGGAGCATATAGGGCGGCCTCTTGAGGCAGTTTAGTTCAGCCTCGCATAGTGGCGAAGTGCAAGATTGCAGAGCTGCACCTGTAGCGTGAGGGCTTGATGGGTCGTCATTTGCGCGATGCCAGCTTCCACCTCAAGGTGGCTTCGTTCCTTTCTAGAGACCTTGCCGTTGGATCTGATATAAGAGCGAACGAGGAGCAAATATGTCAGCAAAGTAGGTGCCCTCAGGGTATCTGTTACTGCGGATTACAGACATCAGAGGCGATTCTGAAGGCCACCACGAGCCTCACCCACGAGATAAAGGCAGCCAGCGTTCCGTCTTGCCTGACAGCATGAGCACCGGCGAGCTCGGGGATACCAAGCGCAATGGTATTGTGCTTAGGCCAAATGGTGAGTGCATGAATCCTCGGAGAGATTGACCACAGCTATTATGACCTGGTTTCAGCCACCATAGTAGTTGGAACGAAGGACCGGATTGAAGGGACGGTGGGCGATCCGGAGTCGTAGGAGAGGTCTGAATCCTGAGTCCGACTCTGTTTTTATTTAATGCCCTCGAGAGGCTCTCAGTGTGCTTCGCGCTGTAGTTAGCAACCGTGTCGGGTCTATGACAACGGCTTTAGAGCCGACGAGCCTTCTTGCTGGTGGCACACACCAATGTGTGTGTCCCAGGCAGTCGAGGCTGAGTGCAGGCGGACATGTAAAGTAGCGAATGAAAAAGGTAGCTTCCTCCGCCTCAACTCTGACCAGTGGAGTAAAAAATATCCTCACATCGTGTAGAGCATTTTTTCTCCTACTCTCAAGAAACGTGCAGCACCCAGAGCATCTGCCAGACTGACATACACATCATGTCTGCAAAGTTCGTATCCAGTAGCGTGAATTGCGCATGCTAGTAGTTACTGACCACGAAACCAGCTCGGTGGGACACGGCGCTGGCAAAGATGCGATACCACGACCACGAGATCAGCCTTCGAACAAGCGGTTCATATTGCCCGGCAGTCTGAGCAATGGAGGTTTCGGAGGCGACGCATACAGCGCGAATGCAGACGAACTAAACGGTGAGTGCAAGTTGGTGCCATACCGCTCCGCACCGTGAGCGACATGTGCTAACTGCATTCCAGGCATTGCGGAGGAAAGGGACCCGTTCAGCTTGGTTGCGACAAAGAGGGTTAAGTCAAGGTTTCTCATTTGAAGATGAAGAGGCTTTGGGAGGCACCTGCGTCTCCCGGAAGTCACGGTTGAGGATCGGCAGTTCCAAGCCTAAGGCGACAATTTCTGCGAACTTTAATGCTGATTGAGAAAACAAGTTCCATGTATGTGTCGCTAATCGCATCATCAATTTTATCCGCTGTCTTTTCTACTGAAACGGACTCGCTGGAGTATCATTACATTCATGCAGTGGAAGTGCAGCTCTACTGCAGCCAACACACTTCTCTGGGAAGGGACAGGCGCAGTTTGCGAGTCTATCATCTTCATGACCGAGAGACAGAAACCCATTACGCCGAGGATGTATGGAAGAAGAAGAAAATGGTGCGTGGCTCGTCAAAACCTAGTGCTCCAGTAGTCTCAAGCTGCCCTGGACAACAACGTTCTCGAGGATGGAACCGGGAGGAACGTCGATGGTCTGACCCTCGGTGGCCACAATGATTACGGTACCCTTGAGGACGACACCACGGCCGAGATTGACGGCGCCGGTGATGGTCAGATGGTCGAGCTCGAGAATCTTGGGGATCGATGGGATGCGACTCTGGAAGTTCGAGACCTTCTTGAAATCGCTGCCGAGCTTGATGAGAGGCGCGGGGCCGAAGCGGTTCGGGTCCATCACGAGCTGGCCGTGCTTCAGGGTGTAGAGATCCGACTTGACGAGCATCAGGTCGGAGCATGTCTTGACTGGCAAGAAACGGCGACGCGGGACGTTGACACCGTGGGCGTTTGAGAAGTGGCGGATGGCAGCACCGACAGCGGTCTCGAGCTGGATGATGTTGATATCGGCCTCGCCCTTCTTGTCTGCGGCGATGGTCTTGCCGTTTGGAATGATCTCCATGGACAGCTCGTTGTTCTCGACCACACGCTTGACGGCACGCAGGTTCATCCAGATGTTGTTCGTGTTGAAGTACTTGAACTTCTTAATCGACTTGAACTCATTGACGTACTGCTTTGGCACTTGAGCAATTTCGAGGAGGCGGGCCTGGCCCTCGTAGTCAATGATGGTTCCACCCTTGACATCCGCCTTGGTCTTGTCCGTCAACTCCATAATGTACTCGGCTCTTGTTTCCACCATGTGCTGCAGGATATTCAAGTCGACGACGGCACCGAGGTTGTCAGCGTTGGAGAGGAAAAGGATCTCCACGCCGCGGTCGATCAGCTTGTCGAGGATTCCGGAGTTATAAAGCGACTCGAAAACGTCACCGTGGCCAGGTGGGTACCAGGCCTCGAGAGAAGAGTCGTACTTTTTGGGAACAGGAAGAAGGGAGTCCTTGAGGACACGTGGGTACCGCGACTGGTTGAAGGTCATAATATCGATGTTGTGACCCTCGTACTTCTTAATAATGTTGGCGGTATCGGAATCGGTGTTGAAAGAGTTCATGAGGACGAATGGCACGTTGACATCGTACGTGCGGTTGAGGAATTCGATTTGGCGAACAGCCAGGTCAAGGAAGGACATGCCGTCGCGGACCTCGATGACAGACTTGGGGCCAACACAGCCCATGGAAGTACCGAGACCACCGTTGAGCTTCAGGACAGCGAGCTTGTTGAGGAACTCAACGCTCTCTGTGTTGCCCAAGCTGTTGTAGTCCACGACCTGCTCAGGCTTGGGAGGCGAGATACGGGACCACTCGATCTCGTTGCCCTTGGCCTTGTCGTTCATGTAACGGCGGAAGAGGGCGAAGAAGTTGTCCATTTCAGTCTCGAAACGCTGTGGTTGGGTCAGTCATACCCGCCCTAGATCGTGCTCTTGCTTGTTCTCACCTGCTTCTCTGAGCTGTCCGTGACGGAGTCGGCGAGGCTGTTGAGCGCATTCCGCATCTGGGAGGCAGCAACCGAGGTGCTGGTGTTCTCGAAAGCCTGATCAAAGCCGTCTGTTAGTCTCTCATGTATATCTCGGACCACAGCGAAGGGTATATTATGTGCCGTCATCGCGCAGGGGGCAGCACAGCCCGTTCGGGTGAAACGTGTCTTTCGAAGAACACATATTTGCCGAAGGGGTATTGTAGGGAAGTGGTGCAGACCACGAGAGCGCCAGGGCTGCTCGAGAAGATTCCCGAGACAGTCTGAAAGCATGTGCATCTGCAGAGAGAGCGTGCACCTGCGCTGAGACCGCCGCTTGACAGCCCCTGTTGAAGAAAAGCAGCCTGGCATCGTCGTTGACATTCTATGCTCTTCACTCTGGCCGTGAAGCTGAGTGACGTCGCTGCTGCTTCGCCACTTGAGCTGTTCAAGGCGAGCAGTCTTCTCGTCAAGCCAGATGGCTCTTGAAAGCCCATGAGCTCAGATCGCCCTGAGCGTCATGTGCAAAGTCGCTGACTCTGCTACTGCTGCTCCGCCATCGCCGCCTCTCGTGCCTTTTGAAACGCCAGGGAAATGCAATTGGAACTTACCACATGAGACTGCGACTTGCCGTGATGGCGTTCGCCGTCGGCGGAGCCATTGGTGGGCTTCATGTGAGCGGGGAGAGCGTCCTTGATCTTGGAGGCCATCTTTTCCATGATGGCGTGGTGTCTGAGGTTTCTGTGTGTACGTGTTTCTGAAGAGCGGTCAGTTTTGTGAGCTGGAGGTTTTTCAAGAAAGGCAAGCTGCTTGCTGCGGGGCAGTGATTTCATGTTGCAGCTTGCGGTGCGGCCACGTACCTTGCTAGGGGAGCACGGCTCGTGGTGTGTACGAGGTGTATAGTGCGTGAGGAGGGTAGACAGGTGGAGGAGTTATGTGACTGTAGGAGGGAGAAGGAGGTTGAGTCGGTGTCTGTCAAGTTAATAAAGTCGAAGGCAGTCTCAACGGGCGAGAAGGAGAGCCCCACCAAATGCACCTTCCCTGCAGCACTAGCGCCGAGTGGCCGATTGACGTTGAGCGCTCGCCTGGACTCCTTCAACACCTTTTCTTCCCACTCCACCACAATTTTCACTACGAACCACAGGTGGGCGGCCTGTGATGCTACGAATTGGCCCTTCGAATCCCGCCGACGACCACCAGTCCGTCGACATCGATAGCGCCGTCTATTGCCACCTCCACGTATACCCCGGCCTTGGTACATGTAGTGTCGTCTGTATGGCCGCTGGTTGGACGAGTTTCCGCTGCTCTTTGCCGATCAAAGGCCTTTGCATTCCGACACGAGCACTTCCCGCCTCCATATACATGGAGCGCCTCAACCAGCCCATCACCGCCTACGCTTCCACTTGAGACGCGCCTGAATGCACACCGACTCATATAAAGTCATGTTTCCAGCAGACAGCCGACGTCAAATCCTGCTTGATTTTCACGGAAGTTCAAGCGACCAGAAGTCAAGCTTACACCAAATCGTCGCTCTGGAAACCATCAAACACGTGTGCGATAAGATCCGACCTATTGATCCTACATCTCCCGCTCCCTTTACTATGATTTGGCTCCTTGGAATTGAGTGTGTACTGACGATAAACCAACTCCCACCCGCCATAAGACGATATCGAAAAAATTATTGCTAGGCATGCGCTGATCATGCAGGTCCATTCGCCTGCGGCAGCATCTCAACGCCACCCGGCGCCACACACCTCATCCACGTGCCGGCTATTACAGGAACCCCACCAGCTTCATTTCGAATTGTCGAACGGCTCAAGAGAATGGCGGAGCGACAATCTCGAAGACATAAAACTTTCCATACTGTTATTTGTCATTCCTGTCATCTCATCATGGCTTCACTCAATCGAAGAAAGCACGACTCCTTTGCCAGCGGGTCCATATCCTGGTCTTTCTGATACACAGACTTGTCACAGCTGCACGCATTGGGACATCTGCTATCGCAAAGCGTCGACAAGATCGCGAACCAGGGAGGGTGAGTGCGCCTTGTGGAGTTGCTCATGTACACATCTCCATTTCAGGATCCGTATCGACCACGTTGGTCCGCCTGCATAGCATGTGGTCCACCGGCATCGCATTTGATGTCGGCAGGGCCTCGGGTCGGTCCTCTTCGTGCTCCACAACAATGTTTCAAGGTCCAGGCTCGGAACAAGCCTGCAACTCCTCAATTATCAGCTCGCCATTTTGAGAAGCGGACCTGAATTCGTGATGCATCAAAGCGCTCGTTCGATATCTCATTGAGCGTTCAGAACGCACTCTCGCCTCAATCCATATATGGCTGGACAATGGTAAGTCGAGACAATGTGTCTCGAAGAGCCTCCTTGCCCTTCAGCGGCACCATCGTATTCCGCTTCGACGCAAACGGCACCTCTCGAATGACCTCCACCGTAGGGGCATCCGCAAAAGCAATCGCACGAGTCTTCTCAATTCGAAGCTGCACTCTCGTCCCCGGCAGCACCGAATCCAGCATCTTCTTCCTGAGCTGCGACACCGTAAAGTCCGTCAGTGTCTCCAGCGTCTCAAACGAAGTATCCTGAATGACCTGTTCAATCCCATCAGTATCATACTCCTACGTCACTGAGGATAAAACTCACCTGCACCAGCAAAGTCTCCAGATTGAACAACGCAACCGTCTGCCCCGACTCCGTCGTCTGCGCATCCGCCCTCAAATGCAACTGCAAGCTCGCCACCAGCGGCTGCTTCTGACTCCTCTCATACCCATTCACCCCAATCAGCGTCATAATTTTCACATCTCTCAGCCCAAACACCCGCTCAAACCCGACCATTTTCCCCTCTCCATCATAACTCGTCGTGTTCAACAACACGACCCCCTCCCCAAACATACTCGCCTTCGGCATGGCGATCTCCACCGTTGATTTGGCTACAATAAACCTACCTTCGCCTTTCCGACCCATATCGACAATCGCGCTCTCGACATTCTGGCTCACGTCGCCGGGGGTTTGGTTGGGGGTGCTGGTTGCGCGGATTTTTTTCGCGAGAGTGCCGTAGTGGATTGTGGAGTCGTCGAGTTTGTCGGAGGAAGAGGCGGTGGCGAAGTTGCTGTGTAGTAGTAGTGTGAGGCTGATGAGAGCGGGCTGGTCTTTGGGTTTGCCCCAGACGTCGGGCGCGATGATGCCGTGGGGAAGTTGGAGGTTTTTGAGGGAGATAAGGGAATGGGAGGTGGATGTCATCTTTGCTTTCCTGTTCGAGTGTGGCCTTCTTTGGGTGGGTTGGAGATGGGATTTTTCTTTTTCTTTTTCTTGGGAATTTTGTGAGCGATGATGATGTGTTTCCCTTGATGGAGGATGCCTTGGACGACGTTGTTTGTTGGTTGTCGAGACAATCTTTCAAGTTTCAAGTTTGTTCAAGTTTGGGCTGGCGGAAGAGCTTTGAACCGGGTCGAAAATTAGCCCGATATCGAGTTTGGTTCGGGAAGGAGCCATTGCAGCATGAATCGCTACGCTGCGGAAACGATCACATGAAACTCTTCATGGTTTCAAGATGATTCAAAACTCCGTGTTGCTACTACCATCACCAATTGCTCGACTCGGTCAAAGCATCGTCTGCACCTGCCTCGTACTACCTGTATGCGTCTCCGACTCCCCATCCTCCTCAAGCAACTTCCGAGTAAGTCAGCGAAGTCAATATCAAATCACTTCCAAAGTCGTTACTTCACAAAACAGACAGAAACTTATCGGCAACAAAAGTCGTATTCCTTGAGGGCACGAAATGGGGTATCGTTCATAACATATCCATCCTACCACCCAATCCCACCTCCACCGCCACCTCCATGAAGACTCCTCTGAAACGCATCAGCTGCACACGCCTCCCTAGCAGCATGCTCTTTCTGCTCTCTCAGCTTTTTATTCTGCACCAAGCTCCCCTTCAGTCCACGCAAATACCGCTTTGCTTCAGCGACAAGATGTTCCGGTTCGTTCGAGTACTTGAGAGCTTCCAGCATCGCTCGGACCTACGATATATGCGTTAGTAATGAGAGTGGGGGTGTTTGGAGGATGTACTTACTTGTGTTTCAGATGTGATGTGAGGGCAGACTCTCGCGTGGCCATAATGCGCGATACCGCAGAGATTGCAGTGTTCCACGCCGGCCAACTTGAGCGGGCAGCTACCTACTACGTGCTGCGATCTGCAGGCGATACACACGATGAGAGCTGCAGGTTCGTTGGTGTTTTGTGCAGGTAACCGTGATGTTCCGTTTGTGGTTGTGGAGGTGATGGGTGGTTTGAGGTCTTCTTGAGTAGGCGGTTTTGGTACGATCGCTCGTCGGAAAGTCGGTATGTCTAAGATCATTCTGTCAGCTCGGGTTGAGCTTCTATTGATTCGTAATGGTGCTGGTGTTTATGATGCCGCATCCTCTTCTGAGTCCTCGATGAAGATGTCATCTTCATCGGGGGTCTTAGCGAGGTTTTCGAAACCCCAGCTGCCAAGAGACGGGTCAGGCTTAGAATGTTCCTTCATGAGTGAAGCAAGACCCTTCTCATTGCCTACAGCTTCTGCGCTCTGGCCGAGAGCAGCCAGCTGTTCGAGTGCGGCCATCTTGCCAGGACCCGATGCAGCCGACGCAGCTTTCATCAACTCCTTTCGCGTAGGGACCGCTGGAACATTGCCTGTACCAGCAGTCGCCTTGGCGGATTTCACAGCGGATGCAGCAGCAGCTTGCTGTCTCAGAGGACTTGGCTTTTGGGATCTTGTGGAAGACGAGACTGTGAAAGTTCTCTTGCCCATTGGCCCCATTTTGCCAATTCGACTAGTCTTCGAAGCAAACTTGGCTGGCACCTTGATCGTGGCTATGGTCTTCTTTACACTCTGTGCTTTGATAATGTTGTTGTTGTTCTGCACCATTTTGGGGAGTTTGTGCTTCTTGAAATTTGATGCTGGAGAGGGCAGTGAGGACTTGGGGGTAGTCTTACCAGCTTTCTTGCGACCTGTTTCGAGTTTAGTACCACTTGCTCCCAGATCGACCAATTCACCATTCTCCACTTGCTCACCATTGCTTGCGTCGTCCTCAGCATCACTGTCGTCAGCTAGGAAATCCGTATCGCTCTCATCGCCTTCCTTGCGCTTGCGATGTCGCTTGACTGGCGTGATCTCCAAGCTCTCGGTACCGTCGGGAGCCTTATCGCCGGTATAGTCGACATTGTTCTGACGGGCACGACGACCTCTGCCAAAGGCTTCAGCTTTGGTCACTGCTTCCTCGGCAGCCACACGCTCACGCTCTTTGAGGATGTTGGCCCACACACCAGGATCTGGTACAGACTCCTCAATCTCCGGGATTGTGGCATCCTCGAGAGCACCGTGGTCGTTTGCCCAGACTCTAGCGAAAGAGAATTGAGTCTCCGCGCTCTTGTCAGCGCCAGCAGTCGTATCTTCCATGTGACTTCTGTCCAGGAGGCGTTCGACGCTCGTGGCGTCGTATACGATGTCCTGCTCGCCGCTGTCCTCGAAAAGCTCGCTGGCACCATGACGAAGCACAGAAACGAGGTCGGTCTGTTCCGCATCCTCAGCATCCATCTCCTGAATCAGCACGTGGTCAAGTGCAAGCTTCCTACGACCAATCTGCATGATCCGCTCCTCAGCACTGGCTCTCGTCACCAATTGGAAGCAAAGCACCTTCTTCTGCTGTCCAATCCGATGCGCGCGCGAAAGAGCCTGTATGTCTTGATGAGGATTGAAGTCCGGGTCGAGAATAATGACGGTGTCAGCAGTCGCCAAGTTGATACCAACACCACCGGCTCGGGTTGAGAGTAGGAAGGCGAACAGCTTGGATTCTGGGTCGTTGAACTCATCGATGCGTTTCTGCTTCACCAAAGCGTTGATGGAACCATCAAGCCGCTGGAAGCGCATCTGCATGCCATCGAGAAAGTCCTCAATCATGTCAAGCTGCTCCAGAAATTGGCTGAAGATCAACACCCTGTGGCCACGCTCTTGGAGCTTGGGCAACAGCAGCTCGAGAAGCTTCAGCTTGCTGCTGGCGTCCACGAGGTTCCGATGTGAGGATGCAAGGTCGACATTCCGGTCTTCTATGCTTCGGTTGTAAACAAACGGGTGGCAAAGGCACTTGCGCAGCTGCATGAGTATGTTGCTCAAGCTCCCTCGGTCGCCTTGCTTGACCGCAGATTCTGTACTGAAGATTGCCTTCATGAGATCTGGGTTCTTGGCAAGAATGCTTCGGTACAGCTTCTTTTGAACAAGACTCATGCTGACCGGTAGAATGATCTGTGCCATGGGTGGTAGGAACGTTAGAACTTGAGCCTTGGAGCGGCGCAAGAAGAACGGCCGGATCATCTCGTGTAGCTGAGTGATCTTGTCTTGGTCAAGGTCCTCGTACTCCTTCTCGAGATCGTCCGGGTTATAACTGTTGTCGAGAAAATGCAGGAGGTTGAACAACTCCCTAGTATTGTTCTGCAAAGGCGTACCCGTGAGTAGGATCTTGAAAGGTGCCTTTAAGGCGCCCAGTGCCGAATACAGTATGTTCTTGTCGTTCTTCAGGCGCTGACCCTCGTCTACGATGAGACCCTGCCAGGGAACTCCACGGAGGAACTTGCGACAATTCTCATCCGCGGCAGCATCGTAGCTGGTGATAACGACATGGCAACGCAGGTCTTTGGCGCCGTCAGGGTAGAGTTCGTAGCGGTAGGTCAAATCTCGGCTCTCGCGCGAGCCGTAATACGCAACAACACGCAAGCCAGGCGCCCATCGCTTGATCTCGCGTCGCCAATTCGGGCACGTAGAATTAGGAACAACGACCAGGAATGGATAGCAGCTGTGGTCTTGAACCAGAGTGGCCAGAAACCCGATGATTTGAATGGTCTTGCCCAAACCCATCTCGTCGGCAAGGATGGCGTTCTTCTGGGTGAACCACTTGTAGTAGAGCCAATTGAGACCTTGGATCTGATATTCCATGAGCTTGCCACCTTCGATATTCTCAGGTTGGGTCTTCTTCTCAAGAGCGAAGAAGTCGCCGTTGCGAACTTTCTCCAGACGGGACTTCAGCGCAGAGGGCTTAGGCTGGCGGGTGTAGCGCCCCGAAACCCAGTCATTGTACGCCATGACAAAGTCAGTCCAGCGCTCGCCATCGTCAGGCCCAGGCGGTCCTTCCCAAACAGCGTCTTCGTACGCCAACCCCTTATACTTGATTAGAGCCTCCTTGACTTCGCGTATTCGCGCTTTATCGACTTCCTCAGCGCGGATGTCGACGATGTTGGTGTATTTGATGTCGAGGACGATGTCCGTGCGCAGGTAGTCTTCAGGAATGGCATCCTCGGTTCTCATCTTGGGATGCCGTGCATCATCACGCTTTGCAAATGCTTTGCGCGTCACGACCGGGGTCACTCCCCAAACCCAAGGGCCGGGCATCCAGCGAGCGCGGAAGTACGACATGCCCTCCCAACGCACGAGGTATGCTTTCTCATCTTCTTCAAGACCATCGAAGCCCTCAGCAGCGTCGTAAGTATCCTCTTCCAAAGGCTTCCAAGCAATGAGACCAGAGACTTTGGCAGGCATCTCAGCACACTCCTTGCACTTCCAATCACGGCTGTACTCGCGATAGCGCTGCTCTGCATCCACTTCCATATCGAGATCCAACACCTCGGAGCGAGATGGCAAGTGCTCGAAATGAAATCCGCGGAAGCAGCCGATGCAGCGGAAGAGCACATTGTCGGCATTATTAATCTTCTCCTCGGGGACATCGTAGCTCGGGTCAACGCCGCCATTGTCGTCGCGCTCCTTCTGTTCCAAGCTCGGTGTCTTGCGCTTTCGGAAGGGTCGGCAGCTTACACCATACTGGCGGCACTCCTGACACTTACCGTGATCCGGTGCAGTTGGATCCTTCTTGCGGGGGTAGCCAGTGCAACGACGACATTGCAAAACGAAGTGATCGTGGTCGATCTTGGTGACCAGGTGCTCGCGGTTTGTCCGATGACCCAGACAAGACTTGTGGTAAGTCAATGAGCATCCCTGGCAATCGATCAGAGGAGCGTAGTTCGCGCCTTGGCCGCAGGTGTCGCAGTACGCGTGATGGCGCATGCGAAAGTCATTATTCCTAGGCAAGGACTTGAAGACTTCGCGCACTGACGCCACCTTTGGCTGCTTGATAATAACACGCTCCTCGGATACGGAGCGGTAGATGTCGTCGATCTCTCTCTCCTGCATGTTGGCTTGATGTCTCGTAGACCGCTCGGACTGACGCATGCTGGCTTGGGTCTCGGGGTGTCGAGCACGTTTGGTCTTGCGCAGCTTGGGAAATAGATCTGACTGAAGAAGTTTGTCGCTCTCATCGCTCTCCTCGTCGTCGAGACCTGTTGATGCAGGACGCTTGCGTAGATTGCGACCCTTGGCTTCCTTGCCCTTGCTCCGATATCCAGAGCGGGTAGGTCGTTGAAGTTCGTCGTCAGAGTCCTCGGAATCATCTTCCGGCTCCGGATCGTCAATGTACCGCGAGACATCCTGCTTCTTCTTGCCGCGTCCGGTGCGACGCCGATCGTCGGATTGGTCCGTGTCGGAGTTGATGGCATCAACAGTGCTCACAAAATCAGGCTGCTGGCGCGTGGTGCGGGTTGATCGGGTAGAAGACATTCTCGGTTGTTGGTTGCGCTTGCCTCGTGATCGAGGGCCGCGTCGAGGTGGTGGCAGTGTCGCCTCTTCCTCCTCGTTGACGTCAAATGGTGGACTCTCCGCGAAGGCGTCAAGAGCGTCTGGGCCGTTCCTCCGACCAATAAGCTCTTCGAATCGTATCTGCTGAGGTTGTGTCAATGAGTATGTCGAGGTTGAGAGTTGGTGAGTGGATTGTAGAGGAGAGAGTTGGCTCTTGTAGGCAGTCAACGGCTGGCAACTTTCAAGAGCATGTGCTCACATGCGCTCGGCTTCAGATTGTGCTGCAGCTAAAGGAGGCCGATTTCACCCATGAGGCGATTTTCGGCTTGTGACAGAAATGAGACCTCTCAACGCACCTGTGAGACGCCGAAATCGCCAAACATGACTGTGTACATCATTCCGCCGTCTTCGTCTTGCCATTCGCGCAGAATGCGCTCGACAATGTTCTTTCTCTTCGTCACATTCTCATACTCGTTTCGGTCGACCTCGTTGCGCGAAATTCGAACAAACAGCGGTGTGCGGCCATTCAACAACTCATCCTCCTCCTTCTCCTCTTCATTCTCTTCATCTTTAACATCTGGCAGTCCTAGAGATGCCAGAAAAGGTGTATCTTCGTCGTCATCATCGTCGTCTCGTACAGGCTCGTTGATCGCTTGGAAAGAGGGTAATGCTGGCGAGCGCGTCCGCGAAGTGGAAGCTGAATTGCTCTGGCGGAAGTCTTTGTTCCTGAAGGAGACAAGTGCTGAAGGAGCGGCCTCATTTGAATAATCCACATCGGCATCTCGCTGGACCATCTGGCCGATCGGCGCGGGGAGAGGTCTGGGTCTTGCGCCGGCACCAGACTTCCACGCTGACAGGTCGATGCCGTTCTCTTCGTCGGACGAATCGCCCTGGACTTGGAAGTGGAATGCCATGGCGGCGATATGGGACACGCAAGCCAGAAAGGATGGCGCAAAGAAAGCAAGCGAACGTGGAAGCACAACGCGAAGTCAAGATACGGAGTGTCGCGTTGGAAGCCCGCAGTGATAAGCTCACTTTAGCTCCAGGCCTTAGCGCCCCTAGGTGAAGAAAGTTCGACCTCTTCGCAGCAGCATCTGAGATTTATTACGTGCAATGAGCTCCTCGTTGCTTCACCGACCGTTCTGCATCAATCGCCGCACTGCTTCATCGGCTTTTCTGTCCTTCCAGTCATGTCGGAACATCTCCGTCCGTTCAGCTATCAACAAGGGTTTGCGAACGACCAGAGATGATGGTGGCGGCGAAAGGGGCGGCCGAGACCGTCCTGAGAGATTCACATCACGTCCACAGAGCTCCAGAAGGCCTGATGACGCTCAACAGCGACGGACCAGGCTGAGAGAGCGCGTCGAGAGAACCGATAGATATCATGATCAGAAGTCGAAATTTTCCCGAAGCTCTGGGAAGTTTGACAGCGGTCGTCCGGAATTCAAGGAACGAGAAGAAAAGAGCTTCTCATCTCGCGAAAGAGAAGATCCTGGAACTCCCGGGCGCGGTGGCTTTGGCGAACGTGGTGAGAAGAGCTATTACTCTCGCCCGAGAGACAATTCGGGATCTCCACGGCGAGGTGCGTTTGGCGAGCGTAGAGAGAAAAGCTTTCCCTCTCGTTCAAGAGACGACTCCGGACCTTCCAGGCGCAGCGCTCTTGGCGAACGCGAAGAGCAACCCTACTTCTCACGCTCAAAGGACGGTTCGGAGCCCCCACGACGCAGTGCTTTTGGCAAACGCAGTGACAGTGGATTTTCCTCGCGTTCAAAAGACAATGCTGGGCCTTCAGGACATAGCAACTTTGGCGAACGTAGCGAAAACAGCTTCTTCTCGCGTTCTAAAGACGATTCCAGACCGAGAAGGCGTAGCAGTTTTGGTGAGCGCGAAGAGAAACCCTATTTCTCGCACTCAAAAGACGATTCGGGACTTCCAAGACGTAACAGTTTCAGCGAACGTGGTGAAAAGAGCTTCTCCTCGCGTCCAAAAGACGATACCAGACGTGGTGGCAACCGTGGTGGAAAGAGCTGGTTCTCACGCTCAAAAGAAGGCGACTCCGATCCTCCGCAGCGCGAATGTGATGAGGAGAGCTCTTCCTTACGGCCTAGAGACACCAACTCTCGCCCACGAGAGGAGCCAGCTGTCGAGATCCTGGAGAGCGAACAAGCAGGCAGTAGCGGCCGCTCCTGTAAAACTAGCAAAACCGGCATTTTGAAGGCAATCAGGAATGCATGCAGGCAGGTCAAGATGATTCAAGAGCGTCAAGCTACTGGAGAAGGCGTCGATGCTCTGACACGAGATGCGAAAGCGTCCTTAGAACAGATCAACTCATTTGTGACATCTGGAAAGTTCAAGTATGATGAGCCAGCGGACGCTATAGCTGGTCTGATCCGCAAGAAAGCTGCCAATGGTGTCTTCACAACAAGAGCACTTGGGGACGATAGTGCAACTGTCATTCGTCAGAGGAACGACGGTACTCTGGTGCTGGCTCTTGGACGAGGCGATCCTGTTCGGCCGCCTAAACCGTCGCGGCAAGTTGAGGAAGAAGTTGAGGTGCTGCGAAAGCCCGGTTCCTTGCAAAAAGGGAACGGCAAATCCGACAGGTCTTCCGTCAAGTTCGATCCTCGCCAGAGCAGAAGTGAGGATCAGGAAGTGGATGATGATGACGGTATTCCAGTCTCGATACCGTACACTACGGCTGCGAGTCAATTCCTCTACGGGTACAACTCAGTCCTGGCAGCCCTCCGAACTCAACGAAGGAAGATCTACAAGCTCTACATACATCCCAAGATATTTGAACGTGAGTTCGGGAGAAACTCTCAGGAGATGCCAGGACACGAGTTTGTGTCTCTGGCAAAGGCCGGCAAGATTCCCTTCCAGAACGAGTTTAACACACGCGTCCTCGACAAGATGTCTGATGGTAGACCACACAACGGTCTTGTACTGGAAGTCTCGAAGCTACCCGCGCCGCCTGTCCTCAGTTTTGGGAAGCCGGATATGAAGAAAGCTAACTTCCCGGTGACGCTGGGCAGACAGACTGCGGAAGAAGCTGTTGTCAATGGCAGCCCTGCCTCGATTCCAGTCGCTGCCAAAAGCTGGAGATACCCACTGGTCGTGCTCCTGGACGGCATCACCGATCCTGGAAATGTTGGTAACATCCTGCGAACATGCCACTTCTACGGTGTCGATGCCGTGGCCGTCGCTGTCAACACGTGCGCCAACCTTTCGTCAGGCGTCCTGGCCAAAGCATCATCAGGAGCATGTGAAGCAGCTCCGATTCTCTCCATCTCGCAACCTTCCAAATTCATATTCGAGTCCTCAAAATTCCGTTGGAAGATCTTCGCAGCAGTGGCACCAACGGCAGAGACGAGCGAAGGAGTCTCCAACCTCACGACTGCAGCATTGATGGCAGACAGTCCTCTGGCGAAGCATCCTTGCATCCTCATGCTTGGGGCTGAAGGAGAAGGCCTGCGGGAGAACCTCAAGAATCGGGCAGACTATTTCGTATCAATCGCAGGAGGACGCAAAGCCGAAGGTGCGGTTGATGTTGGTGTCGACAGCATGAATGTTAGCGTTGCCACCGGCGTCCTGTTGGAGTCTTTTCTTAGAAAACCCGAGGCCGCTCCTGAGGTGTTGGAAGCGGCCAGCGAGCTTGGGTTTTAAATGCGCGTTCGAAATGAGCAATGTGTGCGTGTAAATTATTGTAATATAGATAATCACTTGTACAAATCAACTCTTTGTAACAAGAGCGATGTTCGATGCACTGTAGTTATGTCTCAGCAAGCCGCTGTCATCGCTGGCAAGGACATCTGTTTAAACTCACTTGCCTATGGGTCGTATACTCTCTGACTCATGTATACATAGCATTGGGACAAAGAAGAGGTGTAGACGAAGCCAGCAGCGAGAAGTAAGCATATGCCAACCTCACCTCTCCTCGCCTCACCCCAATCACTGAAAACATGGGACCAAACATTTGTAAACGACTTCATATATACTTGATCTATCCTGAAAAAGATTACTACATCCACTCATTGAAGCGAAAGCTATGTTCGCGGTGCGTAGAACCTGCTTGCTCATTTACGTTTCAAATTTCGTTATTCGATCAATGAATCCTTCAAGGCCATGTTTTTGTCGTTTTGCTGGTGCTCGTGGTGCTCGTAGTCCAGGTGGGACTGCCAGACCAAGATGGTTTAGTTATGGTCGGGAGGGTAAGGGTCGGAAGAGTGATGGTGGGGAGCGTGATGGATGGAACGGTGATCGTGGGGAGGGTGTTGCCCCAGGTGGAGGTGGTTGAGGTCGAGGTCGAGGTCGAGGTCGATGAGGTGGTCGAGGTTGATGAGATGGACGAGGTTGATGAGATCGATGAGGTGGTCGAGATTGATGAGATGGACGAGGTTGATGACGTGCTCGAGGTTGATGACGTGCTCGATGTCGACGAAGAGGTGGACGATGTTGACGAACTGCTCGTGCTAGAGCTTGTCCATGTCGTTGTCGTAGGCGACGACACGGGCGAGCTTGGGGTCACTGTCTTCGTAGTCGATGTTGTCGTAGGCGACGACACGAGCGAGCTGATCGGCGTGCTCTTGGTTGTCAATGTTGAAGTCGTCGATGTTGATGTCGTCGTAGGCGACGAGATTGGCGAGCTCGGGGTCACAGTCTTGGTAGTTGATGTCGTCGTTGGCGATGAGATTGGGGAACTTGGAGTCGTGCTCTTGGTAGTAGTCGACGTTGTCGTAGGTGACGAGATTGGCGAGCTAATTGGTGTGCTCTTGGTAGTCGACGTTGTCGTCAGCGACGAAATTGGCGAGCTTACGGGCGTGCTCTTCGTTGTTGGCGAGGATACCGGAGAGCTAATTGGCGTGCTCTTAGTCGTAGGTGATGAGACGGGAGAGCTGATTGGCGTACTCTTCGTTGTTGGCGAAGAGACGGGAGAGCTGATTGGCGTACTCTTCGTTGTTGGCGAAGAGACGGGAGAGCTGATTGGCGTACTCTTGGTCGTAGGCGATGAAATTGGCGAGCTCACGGGCGTGCTCTTACTTGTAGGCGACGAAATTGGGGAGCTCACGGGCGTGCTCTTGGTCGAAGGCGACGACATTGGGGAACTCACGGGTGTAGTCTTGGACGGGGAGGACATTGGCGAGCTTACGACCGATGAGACTGGCGTCGTGCTCTTGGATGGACTCGAAATTGGCTTCGAGGGACTCGAGACTGGGGTCGAGACAGGTTTCGACGGGCTTGACACTGGAGTCGACACAGGCTTCGTGGGACTCGAGATTGGAGTGGACGAAGGACTCGAAACTGGACTGGACACTGGCTTCGATGGGCTCGAGGTTGGGCTTGAAACCGGGGTAGACACATGCTTCGGCGGTGTGCTCACTGGAGATGATCCAGAAGGCGAACTGACTGGCTTGGAAGGTGTGCTAACCGGAGAGGATCCAGAAGGCGAGCTGATGGGTTTCGAAGGTGACGAAACGGGTTTAGACGGCGTGCTGACCGGAGAGGATCCAGAAGGCGAGCTCACGGGTTTCGAGGGTGTAGACACAGGCTTGGAGGGTGTGCTGACCGGGGACGATCCAGAAGGCGAGCTAATGGGTTTTGAGGGTGACGACACTGGCTTGGACGGCGTGCTAACTGGAGAGGATCCAGAAGGCGAGCTGACGGGTTTCGAAGGCGAAGAAACCGGCTTGGAGGGTGTGCTGACCGGGGATGATCCAGAAGGCGAGCTAATGGGTTTTGAGGGTGACGACACTGGCTTGGACGGCGTGCTAACTGGAGAGGATCCAGAAGGCGAGCTGACGGGTTTCGACGGGGAAGAAACCGGCTTGGAGGGTGTGCTGACCGGGGACGATCCAGAAGGCGAGCTAATGGGTTTTGAGGGTGAGGACACTGGCTTGGACGGCGTGCTAACTGGAGAGGATCCAGAAGGCGAGCTGATGGGTTTCGACGGGGAAGAAACCGGCTTGGAGGGTGTGCTGACCGGGGATGATCCAGAAGGCGAGCTAATGGGTTTCGAGGGTGACGACACTGGCTTGGACGGCGTGCTAACTGGAGAGGATCCAGAGGGCGAGCTGATGGGTTTCGACGGGGAAGAAACCGGCTTGGAGGGTGTGCTGACCGGGGATGATCCAGAAGGCGAGCTAATGGGTTTCGAGGGTGAGGACACTGGCTTGGACGGCGTGCTAACTGGAGAGGATCCAGAAGGCGAGCTGACGGGTTTCGAAGGCGAAGAAACCGGTTTGGAGGGTGTGCTGACCGGGGACGATCCAGAAGGCGAGCTAATGGGTTTCGACGGGGAAGATACAGGCTTGCTGCCACTCGGCGATGAAACCGGCTTGCTGCCACTAGGAGAGCTCATCGGCTTACTTGGAGTGGATGAAAAGCTTGAGACCTTGGACGGCGTCGAGGAAGCCTTAGACGGGGTCGACGAAAAGCTGGAGACCTTTGAGGGTGTGCTACTCGCCTTAGATGGGGTTGAAGAGGCTTTCGAAGGGCTGCTGCTGGCCTTGGAAGGGGTTGACGAGGCCTTAGAAGGAGTGGACGAGAAGCTGCTCACTTTGGATGGCGTCGAAGAAAACTTCGAAGGTGTAGACGACGCCTTAGATGGAGTGGAGAAACTCGAGACCTTTGAAGGGGTGCTGCTCACTTTGGACGGCGTCGAAGAAGCCTTGGACGGGGTGGAGAAGCTGGACACCTTTGAAGGGGTGCTGCTCAGTTTGGACTGAGTCGAAGAGACCTTAGAAGGAGTAGACGAAGCCTTAGAAGGGGTAGAGAAACTCGAGACCTTCGAGGGAGTGCTGCTCGCCTTGGAGGGTGAAGAAGAGGCCTTAGAGGGACTGGACGATGCTTTCGACGGCGTAGAGAAGCTTGAGACTTTCGACGGGGTGGATGACACCTTCGAAGGGGTAGAAGAAAAGCCGCTACCCTTGGACGGAGTGGATGAAAAGCTGCTCATCTTCGAAGGAGTGGATGAGGCTTTCGAAGGGGTGGATGAAAAGCTAGAGCCCTTTGAAGGGGTCGACGAGACCTTCGAGGGAGTAGATGAGAAGCTTGATCCCTTCGAGGGCGTGCTGCTTACTGGCTTAGATCCGGATGGAGTCGACGAGACCTTCGAGGGAGTAGATGAGAAGCTTGATCCCTTCGAGGGCGTGCTGCTTACTGGCTTAGATCCGGACGGAGTCGACGAGATCTTGGAAGGGGTCGACGAGAAGCTGCTGGATTTGCTGGGCGTGCTGCTCACGGGCTTAGATCCAGAGGGAGTCGACGAGACCTTGGAAGGGGTCGACGAGAAGCTGCTGAATTTGCTGGGCGTGCTGCTCACGGGCTTAGATCCAGAGGGAGTCGACGAGACCTTGGAAGGGGTCGACGAAAAGCTGCTGGATTTGCTGGGCGTGCTGCTCACTGGCTTAGATCCGGACGGAGTCGACGAGACCTTTGAAGGGGTCGACGAGAAGCTGCTGGATTTGCTGGGCGTGCTGCTCACGGGCTTAGATCCAGAGGGAGTCGACGAGACCTTGGAAGGGGTCGACGAGAAGCTGCTGGATTTGCTGGGCGTGCTGCTTACTGGCTTAGATCCGGACGGAGTCGACGAGACCTTTGAAGGGGTCGACGAGAAGCTGCTGGATTTGCTGGGCGTGCTGCTCACGGGCTTAGATCCAGAGGGAGTCGACGAGACCTTGGAAGGGGTGGACGAAAAGCTGGATCCCTTTGAGGGGGTCGACGAGAAGCTGCTGGATTTGCTGGGCGTGCTGCTGATTGGCTTAGATCCAGAGGGAGTCGACACGGGCTTGCTCGGTGATGAAATTGGTGTTGAGCTCGGAGAGGACACTGGCTTGCTCGGTGAAGACGACACGGGCTTGCTGGGAGACGAAACCGGTGTTGAGCTCGGAGAGGACACTGGCTTGCTCGGTGAAGACGACACGGGCTTGCTCGGTGATGAAATTGGTGTTGAGCTGGGAGAGGAAACCGGCTTACTCGATGTTGAGCTTGGTGAAGACACAGGCTTGCTCGGTGTTGAGCTCGGAGAAGACACAGGCTTGCTCGGCGACGAGACAGGTGTTGAACTCGATGATGGCGAAGACACTGGCTTGCTTGGTGAGGATACCGGAGTCGATGACGGCGAAGACACGGGCTTGCTTGGAGATGAGACCGGGGTTGAACTCGACGAAGGCGAGGACACGGGCTTGCTTGGAGAGGATACCGGAGTCGACGATGGCGAAGACACGGGCTTGCTTGGCGACGAAACCGGTGTGGAGCTCGAAGAGGTGCTCGGGGATGATACCGGCTTGCTTGGAGATGAAACCGGTGTGGAGCTAGACGAAAATGAGGTCGACGATGGCGACGACATGGGTTTGCTCGGCGACGAAATCGGTGTTGAGCTGGAAGACATGCTCGGGGATGATACCGGCTTGCTTGGAGATGAAACTGGCGTTGAGCTAGATGAAGTCTTCGAGGAACTCATAGATGAAGGACTGGACGACGGAGTCGAGCTCTTTGTTGTGGGCGTGGAGACCGCAGTAGTTGAAGATGTTGTGGTAATTGGCACCGAAGGACTGATCGACGGTGATGAGGATGAAGACGATGTCCATGTCGTGGAGGGAATCGACGATGGCGTCGTGCCTCCCCAAATTGATGAGCTGCTCGAGCTGCTCGAGCTGCTGCTGCTTGTGGAAGTGCTGGAACTCGTTGGACTCGTAACAGTCGATGTCAAACTGGATGTGGTCGATGAACTGCTTGTGCTTGTGCTTGAGCTTGATGACGATGAGCTAGAACTGCTGGAGCTTTTAGATGTTGAGCTAGAACTGCTGGAGGTAGTCGTTGGGCTCGTAACAGTCGAAGTCGATGAAGAAGTAGAAGTTGACGTCGTGGTGTGGGGAGTTTTCGTCTTCTTCGTCTTGGTCGTCTTGGTCGTCTTCGTCTTGGTCGTCTTGTGGTGAGTGGTGGTATGTGGAGTCGACGTCGTGTGGTGGAGAGTGGTGGTATGTGGCGTCGTGTGATGCGTCGTGCTGGTTGTTTCATGGTGATGCTTGGTCGTGGTATGATGACTCGTGCTGGTCGTCTTTGGTGTTGGCCAGCCCCACCAAGGTTTTTGGCTCGTAGAGGTCGTAGTATGATGCGTCGAAGTCTTTGGAGTCGGGAATCCCCACCATGGCTGGGGAGTCGATGAGGTCGACGTCTTTTCCGGCTGTCCTGGTCGTCCTGGTGGCCCCCAACCTGGGTTGTTTGGAGGTGCCCATCCGCCCTGATGACCCCATTCTCCCTCTCCCCAACCCGCCTCTGCCTCCGCATCCGCCTCCGCAACAGCATCCGGTGCTGCTTCTGCCTCTGCCTCTGGTCTTGGGACGGCCAGAACACCATGCGCCAACAGAGCGCAAAGCAGAAGCGCTTTCATGTTGACTGGAGCCATTCTGCCTGTCCTTGCTGGTCCTGCCTGATCCTCCTGGGTCCACACAGAATAACGAAGCTTCTGCGACCTGACAAGGGAGAAAAGAAGTCAGGAGGGAGGAACTTGCTATCGACAGTATACCTCATGCAAGATGCAGCGACCGTTCCCGATGGGATCGAGCAAGACCGTACACCAAGCCAATTCGGAACGCCGGCGGCAGAGCCTTCGTCTCTCGACGGCATCGACAAGACTGCTCGAGGCAGTGATCTACCGCGGCTGCGTGGTGCACACTTCGCATCGCTTCCTCAACTTGCAGTGTTGCTTGAGCTACTCACTCCTGACGGGCCATATGGGGTAAAATGTCAAACTCTAACCCGGTGATATGCACGGGAAAAGCTTCCTTCTTCGCCCTGCAAAGCGTGCGGCGGTACTATTCTCAACGGACTCACACCAGCTTACTATAGCGGTATCTTCCACGAGCGCTACCATCGGGACCTGGCCGTACCTTTCGTAGATGGCGAGCGAGGCAATATGGAATTTGCAGCATCATCCTTTCCCACAGGCAAAGCTCAAGAAAGCAGCCAGAAACAAGCATTGGAGGCCGCGGTCCCAGGATGCCGACTCACACTCCTGATGGACATCCGCGTTGCTGCTTATAGCACAGCAGCCTGCAGGAATCAATAGGATTGCAGGAAAGGGCAAACGAGAAGGCCTGATTCGCAGGGGCGGCACGTTTTCGGGCATCGGACAGAGTTAGAGCAGAGCATGGTTGCTGGGATGTTATGCCACCGTCGCAGATGGTTGCCGTTTCTTTCAAGCGAAGATGATGATCGATGCAGGTCCGTAGCAGTCTCCACGTCGCCGCGGCAGGTCCTTCTCCAGGTCTTTGCCGTCGGAGTGAGACTTCACATCTCACGGACACTGTTCCCCAGCCTTCCCCACACAGATGGCGTCTCGCTTCGGCACAGTGCTTAACGGGATGAGGTCGTTGATGCAAGACGAGCCAGCCACCGCACAATCGTCTAACGGGTTTGCGCAGGTGTTTGTCGTTGTGATAAGGCCTCGAAATCATAGTTCCTCGGTGAGAAGTATCAGGTCCTCGCCTGTGAAGAGCTGAAGTGCATTAGCGCCAGGCACAGCCGCTCAGCAAGTGGGGAACAGACAGCCGCTTGCTATGGCCTTGCGCTTTGAGTTTGGACCTGCTGCGAACGCATCACAAAGTTCCCACCCACATGCTTTCACATTCCCAGCTCACCGAGGCATTGGATGTGTTGCGTCTTGGCTTTCGCGGCGCCGAAGCAAGCAACAATTCCCTGCTGTTGCCACGCACTCCATCGTCGGCCAGCTCTCCGGCACCTTGCCGACTTCCACTTCTGGCCTGAGGCTTGCCAGCCAGCAACTCATCAGGCTTATGTGTGAACTAGTTCAGTCCAAGAACGGCAAGATGTAGCGTAATCATATCCGGTCCGGGTCAAGCTCGCTGGTAGCCTGGACGTTATGTTCTCAACGGCATGTGAAAGTGAGAATAATTGCGCGACCTTTGGGCTGACCCCTTTCCACCAACTGGCCGCTCTCGTCAAATCGAACTATTGACTTGGGTTGACTGAGGGACAGACAAGTTGATAGAAGTCCGTTGTCGTGTGTCATCACCTCTGATGATTTTCAACATAATGCCGCATGCCTCGTCTCTCGGTGGGACGTGTTCATGGCAGGTTGCAAAGCAGTGGTTTCCTGCAGCTCAATCCCGACCGGACGCAAGTCAGCAGAGAAAGCAGATCTCCGGCCTGAAACAGGAATATCGTCATGCAAACCGCGCGTTCTCGGCACGCCTGCGACCAGTGAGAGCGCCAGGATTCCACCCTCTTTTCCTGTTTCGTCAGGGCATCTCAACCACCTCTCCCGGTCTCTCAACAGAGAGTCTTCCATTCCTCCTCTCTCGCTCGCTCGTTGCTGGTCATTGTGTCCTTAACCACTGCTTTTGGACCACCGCTGACAGATGTCGTGAACTGTCCTACCTCCAAATCGGCTTCTCCCTGATAAAAAGCTTTGAGTATCATTTTCGCCATTCATGAATAATCGCCATGCCCGTTGCATACGAAGGAACGCGCTTGGAAATCGTTCCCGGTCTGGACTCATGATCCTGCTGATTCCCGTTAATTTTATCGTCATGATGATGATTTTCGCGAGTTCTCACCAAATCTTTCGCTCCTTCTCCGCCGCACCGTTGAGAGGCGTAAGATGATCGTCTCTCCAGATAATTGTGGCCCACATTCATCAACGGTGCAGCCGCTGCTGTGTTGCGTCTCCATTTCCGGGGAAGAAGGGCTACGTACGCATGCATGTTGATAAGAAGGGGAGGTGATTTTCAACTTTCAACGCACCGGTAAAACCACTGATATTGACTGCAGCTGTGCGCTGCCGTAGAATGCAATGCTGCAGAAGCGCAGAAATGGGTTTATCGTGACAAGTACCGATGTACCTGATTCGGTATCTTTGCGGGCGGCTCCAGTACTCTCCCACGTCTTCATCGCATTTTCTCTGGGACGGCAGTGACCGTCGTACCAGCCGGCGGAGCGGCGATGATAATGAAATGACCGTATGGTTCGGCCTTGCTCGAGCCGAGACACTTCCCATTGAGCGAGCAGGCGGTTTAAAGTCGTAGCATTCAATGGCATTATTGTCAACCAACCGTTTTGGCGTTTTGTTCAGAGTACCACTTCCAGCGAAGTTTTCAGCCACAGATACAGCATCGAGTGCCGAGACGCGGCAGGCGAGTCAGGAAGAAGAATTCTGTTTCACGTGATCTTCCTCCCGGCGAGGTGGCGATAAGACGAGCGGAGTGGTTTTTTTGTTAACGTGCGAAAAGCAAACTTCACGGTGAGGTGAACGAAGAGGAGGCTTGGTCCTGGAAGATAACTGCCTGGTTTGTATACGACGGGAACGACGGGTAAAGTACCGAGGTCTTGGTCCGTGCCACCAATCAAGACCTCACTTGCATTCTTCTCAAGCCCGCTGTAAAGCACAGTATTCATCATATCAACATTGGGCGCCGAAGATGTCACCATCTCTCATCCACCGCCGCCTCGGAGCTTTTGAGTCGTGCATATAATCCGTCCTCTGCGATCATAAGCAAGTGTGGTGAGGCGAAAAGGCCGAATGTCAGTCATATTCAAGATCCGGTCGCGCACACTCGTTGCATTGCAGGTCCATTTCAAGTCAAGAGCTTGGTTTGCAACGCTTACAGCTGCATACTAGGGTCTCGACTGGAAATGTGTGCGATATAGAAGTGCGGGAGATGCTAAGCTTGTCAGACCTGCCTCACGCTTGCGTCTCTCGCCATGACTCGCTACAGCAACACTATCAGCTCACATGTAAGTCCCGACGAGGACGAAGATGGCGTACACAACACTCAGAGTGTACAGCTGAGGGTACCCTGTACCAAGCATGGAGAAGGATACCTTTTTACTCCTCTCCGCCACCGTTCGAACGCCTGTTTTCTGGTCTCTATCCAGCATTTGTCTGCGATCGGGCATACTCGGAGGCCAGATCATGTAGGCCAAGGGAGACCAGCAAGCGATGATTATGTGGTACCACTGTGGCGGCGGGAAGCCCACATGCACCAGCAGATTCAGCGCTCGGCTTCTGAAATCGAGGTCCTGCGACATGACATGTATGACGCGATTGGCGACTCCATATATCATGGCAAGGACAACAAGCAGTAGTGGCCAAAGCTGGTATTCGATGAGGAGAACTCGCATTCGGGTCTTTAATGGCGTTCGACGGATTGCATCTCGCTCGTACAAGTCGTTTCCAAGCGAGCCTGTGGGAACGAAGGTGAATTTACCACCTCCAAGCCATTTCGGCAGGAGAAGACCGCGAATCATGGCCATCACGCAGAAAGGCGACTTCCAGATGGTCAAGGCTTTGGCTCCGACCGCTGCGTGATAGCCGACCACCGAGGCTTGCTGAAGCTCGCAGAGCCATGATGCGAGGAAGGTCACACATTGAAGTCGGACGAGCAGAATGAGGTCGCTCCTCGTCCCCGCGACGACGAATGGACGGCCCGATACAATCCACAGGGGGGCCATGATTACTCCCAGAGCCACCAATATCGGGGTGAAGATGGCCCCGAACGACCCAAGAACACCATGCATTCTCTGGAAAGTGTCCATCGCCTTCGTATATCGCTTCAGCAGGAAGAAGCGCATCTGCATATTCTGCTGGCAGCCGCCAATGTGCTGTAACATTGTCAGCGGAAGCCTCTCTTCGGATCGATCTTGCATACCCATCTGATGAACTGCTTCATATGACCGATAAAACTTTCCGGCATCAAACCATACTGGAGTGTTTCGGCCAAGTTAGCCGTCTTCCAGCCTTCAGCACGCATGAGGAACGACGAGTACACATCTTCCGTTATGCTCTCTGTGGGAAAGCCGCCAATTTGTTCAATGGCCTGCATCCGGCCGACCCAGCCAGTTCCAGTGTTCCATGCACATCCGGATAGATCGCGCAGCGTGTCCATGCATCCGAATTCGATGGTATGCATTTGGCAAAGAGGGTCGTTCTTGGGAATGTTATAAAAACTCTTGATTGATATCAGCGTTCAATCTCCCTTCATCACGCTGAAAACGTGTCGCACATTTACTTACTTGTGCCGGCGTCACAACGCCCAGTTGCGGATCCTGGACAAGATGTGGGACAACGTGTCGCAACCATCGCGCTTCTGGCATCATGTCGCAGTCGAGGCCAGCGACAAAATCGGAAAGACCTCCTGGTAAACTCGAGATGAATCCGATGGCGTGGTTAAGATTGCCTGCTTTGAAGTCTGGAGGGCTTTGCTTGACTCGCGCCGTATACCAGACGTTTGGGTACTGTGGTCCGAGTGAGTCAATCATTTTTCGGACAGCCTCGGAGTTCCCATCGTCTGAGACGACCACACGCAGCCTGTCTCTCGGCCAGTCAACGCTCAAAGTTGCCAGAACGGTATCTTGCACGACGTCCACCGGTTCCTTGCAAGTAGTAACGATCACGTCGACTGTTGGCACATTTGAACCCAGAATACGCAGCCGAGGACGCCATGGCTTGGTCAGTGCCCCGGCGAACCTCACAGCCTCTGACAGGGACGTCGCCATAGGGAGAAGTGCCAGAATGCCAAGAAACAGGACGTTCAGCTCGAGGCTCTGCTTTGTCGTCATCCCAAGCGGTGGCTCGTCTGATTCCCGGAGTCGCACGAGGACAGCCAGCTGCGTACGAGCCTGCCAGTAAGACAATAAGGCAGGAATGAGGGGCGTGAACGGAATCAGTCTGAGCGATATTTGTTGCCACGGTGCTAAAGTGAGATGGTCTGGATCTTTGTTCTCACCAAGCTTTTCGATGACCACGGCAGCGCCTCCCTCTTTCGTCGAGCTTAGACGGCTATCGACGAGGTATTTGTTGTCTTGCCATGGCAGTTCATTCTTCTCATCGAGAACCTGGTCGGATCTTTCTTGGGGCCTGAGGATCCATCGCAGAAAAACACTGAATGGCTTGATGGCCTTCATACTGCTGGCCTTAGGGACGATGTGGGGACCTTGGACGTTGGAATGCAACACCTGCCGGTGAAAGCTCAGCTACTTTGAAAAGATGGTATGAGTGTTGATTGTGCAATATGGGCTCTCTCCCTTGGTCTTTTATATTCATCTCTCATGGAATTTTCCGTCAACATCTTAGGCTTCATTTGTGGCCGTAGCAACGATGATTGGCCGAAGATACAGGCCCGGTCCAGCCGCTTGAACACCAGCTTTTACGAACAATTGCTCATATTCTCGATGCTCAACAGTCAAATCGACCAACCGGGTTGTCAACCGTCTACGGCGACCTCGTACAGCCCTGAAGCTGCCACCCACCCGAGAAGGCCAATACACCGTACTTGCGCCAAATGGAACCTACACGATGCAAGAATTCGACCTTACAAACGCCTCTTCGCGGACATAATACTGTACCAGGCAGCCCATGCGAATGCGAGAGATCATCTTGCAACCCTCGACGAGAGTATGCACGAAGCTCGATCCTAGAGGAAGCGGTGTGCACGCCACGAGTGAAAAGCTCAACAATATTGGCCAATGAACAAATCAGTAGACTCTTTAAAGGTCTTTAAGAGGTTCTTCAAGGATTTATCAGCCAGGCCACTTTCGAACGTCCTTCTGATGGCTTTTTCGGAAACTTCGCTCAGGGATTCTGGGTTTCCGAGCTTCCGGGCTTCTGGGCGTACGACCGGTATACCTGATGCGACAATTGAGAACAGAGGACCTTCTATCGAAGTGTGCCGTGTGCGCAATCCGATCCCATTCAACGCGTCGTCGAGGACTGAGGTGTCCGTCTCATTGTGCCGCACGCACGATAGCTTTCTGGATCACATGCAAAAGCGGCCGATTCAAGGTTTGCATACGCTGAAATTTTCCTCACCTGCGAGCAAACTCGTTCGAGATTCCTACTCTCTCCATGATGCGTATGCGTCCAGTTTTATTTCCTCGAATGCGCTCGTAAGACAACGACTCGAGAAACGCACCTTCGCCATCAACGACAAACAACCCAAACATCCTCGGCTCGCGCGCAGCAGTCTCATCACCGCCCACACACCATGGTGATGGCCGACGCCCACGGCGAGTTCTTCGTGTTCGAAGGCGACGACTAACCCCTCAGAACCAGAGGTGACGGACTGCAAGACGACATGGCCCTATACACTGTAAGGAGTAAACACTAGTGGGTAATTGTCTAGTGACTAATGGGCTGCCAGGTGACTTTCCTCTGGGAGAACGGTAAAGACGGGATGAGCTTCAAGAGCGCCATGACCGCCTCGTGAATGAATGCTATCGTGGCGGATACTGGGTCGTGGACTACCAGTTCAGTCCTGCGATCTGGATCGGGGTACCTACCACTCCAGAAAATCCTTCACCAACCTTCTCGATCTCGAATGAAGAGGGCCCCTTCAAGAACTGCTTCGATGTCGAGATGAGCCCGAAGGCTCCATTTGGCGAAGACGACAACGCTGAGACCTGAAAGAGTGGTGCCGACGATAGACCAGCCAAACGCGCGCGAAACAAGTAGAGAAAGCCGAGCAGAGAACATCGACTAAGAACTGGGTACCGGTCGGAGGGACTCGAGTGTTACTCCGATGGATACCTGCATTAGCACCAGCTTGCAAAAGAAGACGAAACTGCGAATAGATATGGATAGCTCCCGCGAGATGGGTTCGGCCTGGAGCCTGTTAGAACCGTTAGATGAGTGCAAGGGACAGACATCAATAGCGAATCACTCACCGTATATCCGTTTCTCCTTGCTTTGGAGATATCACCTCCAGCAGCACAAAACCAACAGCATAAGGTAAAATATCTGTCTAAGGCATGATCTAAATCTACTTAAGAGAGCTCAGCTAGTTGGTCAGTCACAACAAGAAGTGGTTCGTACAGAAAGTGTTCTTTCACATGAAGGCGCCGGGAGCCGCCGCGGCCCACTAGCCCGCTTTGAGCGCCGCACTTCAAGTTCTACCTATATTTCGCTGCGACCTCTACTGCCTCTCTCTTCTCTTCTTCATGTTCCGTATGGGGTGAATTTTCAAATCTGCCCTTTTTGTTCCACTTATCCTTATCACCATCACTACCAGCAACATATTCTAACCACTGCTCACTCCGCGAGAACGCGACGAGTTTCGTGACTTGCATATGCGAGAAAACGGCCAATCCTACATGGGCTGGCCCTTCATATGTAAGTACGAGCGGCTTCGAGCAGGTCAGCACATACGATGACTGACCACCTTCAGAATACTGCGTTGGACGCTCCTTCCCTCCTCCGCCGAAATTGCAGCATTGTGCGATTGGGTGATCCGACCAGGCGCCTGCTCGAGAGGTCGCAGAGGGTGAGCAATATCGTGCATCTTTGAGAAGGCAGGACTGTCATCTGAGCAGGCTATGCCTCGCGACTGCCCGCGCACCTCGACCTTACCCCTCGACGTCGCACCTCGACCTCCGACCTCCCTGCCGTCGGTCGACCGCAATCTCTTCCACGGCAACATTGTCCCTCCAAGACTTGCGCGCTCGCCGTTTTTATCCCATCTTCAGGCCTCGACGGCCACAGGCACCCCACACTGTGCACGTGGAGACCATGGTCACCACTGGCGCAAACGAGCAGCTGTAAGTTGGTCCCATTCCTGACTTCTGATCAGAGGCTGACATTCACAGAATCGGCGTGACCGCCATGACGCCTTCTCGTGATGGCTCCTTGCTCCGAGTCTCAGCAGCCGTACCGGTCAATCCGTGCGCGGCAGTCTCGAGCATGTGCTCCTGACGCAGCATTCGAAACGACCATGCCGAGCGGCGTGCACATGCTGCACCACTTCCTCAACTGCATCCTGCCCGTTCATTTCAACGCGCATGCACTGGCTACCCGCGACGCTCATTCCTCAGCAGAGATCCCGCTCGCCATGGCGTCTTCTACTGCGCTGACCCCTTTCGGACTCATTTAAGATCCGCTATCACGCGGCAGAGCATGCGCTCGACGTCTGAGAAGCAGCTGAGCCAGCTATCCCAGCACCGCAACTCTTTTGACCTCACACAAAGCTTGCATAATGAGGACGCGTTCGTCCTTATCGAGAAAGAGAACTGCATTGCGAAGCAGCGCGGCAAGTCAGCCCAGCACCACAACTCCTTTGACCTCACCCAAGATGATGACGCATTCGTCGTCATCGAGGCAGAGACGTCAATCTCGAAACAGCGCCGCAGCTACCTCAGCGCCGTAAGTACACACCTCATCCAAGATCCTGACGCATTCGGCATCATCGAAGAAGAGCTGCTATTCGCGTGGGGTGGCAAGCTAGATACCTCAGCGCCGCAGCTCCATTGACCTCCTTCAAAATCGATCAGCACCCATTGATCTCCCGCATCAAGGGAGAGGAGTCAATCGAGAAGCAGCACCGCAACTCCACTGACCTCACCCATCATGATGACGACGCGTTCGTCGCGATCAAAAGAGGTCGATCGAGGTCCTGGTACACTCAGCTTCTCGGTCATGCAAGCACGACATGGCGTTACCGCATACTCAAGACACGCACGACGCAGCCGTACTTGGGCCCGTTGGGCCAGTATCTTCCTCGCCAAGCCGTCCGACGCCGCATTGGCAGTGAGACTTGAGCCCAGTATCTTCTCCATTACGCTGATTGACCTGCAAAGGCGCACGACGCACCGGCGGCGATGCTTAGTCCACGCTCTGGACATCATCACCAAGCCGATCGGCCCTTGTTCGTTCGAGGCGCTTGACGCATCAGCAGCGATACTGAACCCACCACCCTCGCGCAAATTAAGGCACTCACAAAGCAGCGGCGCCGATACTTTGCCCCATTGGACCAGTATCTTCAATCCACGTAGACCCTGACGGCTGAGGCTTGAATAGCGATTTTATTGTGGAGGGGGCACGTCATCGGCAGTAGTGAACCAATGGCTTATCCAGCGACGTAGCACTTTGCGTGTAATGGAATGGCTTCCTCAGTCATATCAAGTTCTTCCACTGTTCCAATACGCTTTAGTCTCCTCTCCCTGTAATAACAGTTGACTACACCTACGGCTTCGGTCGACCTGTAAAGAACCGGGGCCTATCACAGAACTCGTGTCGACAAACGCTTATTGACTTCCTGAATAGAGTTGATTATACTACGACATGCTGTTTCCAATCGTTCCGCTGTCGCTACTCTACTGATCCGAGCGCAGGTTTCCGCTCGCGACGAGATGGATATCTCACATGAGAGCATCTGGCCTGTGACGCCGCACATCAAAGCGCATGAACAGATGAACAGGACTGTCATCTTTCGGTTGGTGTTTCGCCAGTATTGGCGACCGTCCCTCCGACTGAGTTAGTATATCTATGACGCATAGCTTCTAGACATCGCCCTCTTCTCCCTGCTTTTTTCGAGAGGATATCTAAATGTGGGAACATCTCTGTAGAATTCTGTGTCGGCATACGGCGCGGAATGGACAAGATGGCGTTATTGGAAAAGGATTGTGGGAGATGGAGGCCAGATTGGAAGCCGGTGGCACTTGAAAGCTGTCATGAGCGATATCGTTGAGGTCCCAGGGTCTCTGCATAAAGTACTTCGACGATGACTTCCAGCTTCTAGACGCCGCTATCTCCTCAGTACTTTCTTCGAGAGAAGATTGGGAGGCCTTCAATGATATCTTCAAGTCCCTAGATAAGCTCTGCTCATCCGCGTGACCATCTCTTGTCCTTGTCGAGAAGCCTCAAAAAATCAACCGCAACTTCAACATATCCCTACTCACAATCTCCTCCCTCTTCGCCTCCAACTCCTCCGGATCCTATTACACACAAGTCAGCAAGATCCATCCCCAAAGAAAACAATCACACCAGAATATTACCCATTTCGCACTAAGCAGCCTCCCACTTAACCACCTCCTCCCCTCTCCCCCCTTCGTAATCCAAACACAAAAAGCCCCACACAAATCCATCGAATCCGTCAAAAACTTCGTAAACTCTGTTGGCGCCGTCTGCTCCGCCATCTCGCTCATCACCGCTCCAGGGTGAACAGCATAAACTCCTAATCCGTCCGCGATATGCTGCTCATGTAGATTTTCAAGAAGTTTCAGCTGCGCGGCTTTCGAGACGCAGTATTGCGCGTTAGCAATCGGTCCGCGGACGATGAGGCTCGCGGCTGAAGAGACCGCGATGAAAGCTCGATTCGCTCCGTTGTCCGGTGTGGCGAGGAGGAGCGGGAGCAGGTATTTCGCGCAAAGAAACGTCCCGACGTAATTGACATTACTAGCATTGAAAAAAGTCTCCGGATCCGTCTCGGTTACCTTCAAAACCACAGGCCCAGAATAACCAGAATTGACAGCCGCGACATCCAGTTTGCCACCGAATCTGGCCCTCACCGCTTCCGCAAGCTTAGCAACATCCTTGGCGGAGGTGATATCACAAGGCACGATTTCGATTTGGATGTCGGGGTTGATTTTCCGGCAGGCTGCGGCGGTTTCTTCGAGACCAGACACTCTGCGAGAAGCGAGCACGAGACCTGTACAGCCGGCTTTAGCGTAGTTTGTTGCGATTCCTGCTCCGATACCGCGGGAGGCGCCGACAACACAGACGACAAAGGCTCTGGGGAGAGAGGCGGTGGACGGGTCGAGGACGGCATTGGGAGTGGCGTGGGAGGTTGCGGTCTGTTTCAAGTCAGCAGCTGGGTCGAAGTTTTGAGGAAGTTGCTCATACGAAGGTGTTGAATCCGGATGCTCCCCAGGAAGTCATTTCAAGAAACAAGGAGCCAAGATTGAATGGTCGACGGAATCAATTTGTGTGACCTGCTTCAGAATGTCCGTGTCCAATATATATGGCGGTGAACTATCTCAGACGTTTGCGCGGTTGAGACACCGAAGGATGATCATTGATGAGTCACCTAGGCTCATCCAGCAATGGACAGAATCAGACAAGCACAGATTGGAATTGTTGTAATTCTTTGCAGCAGGCGACACAGACAGAACTGTCCGTTCTCCCGCTCCCGTCTGTCCTATTTAGCAGCATAAATTTCATTCTGCGCAATAAAGCGACGATACCAGCCAAGAATGAACATCAACGCCTCATAAGCTTCCATGTACCATGAAGGTCTTCCTCTCCGTTACGCCAAACTCCAGTCGCACCGTTGCCCATTTATCGCTTGCCACCACGGCCTCTACCCTTTGGCTTCACACCGCCTGCTGAGCCGACAGTGTCCACGCTGGCTGCACGAGAGTTACCATTTGGCGCACCCTTGACACCGTTGACAGCCTTGTTCTGAGATCAAAGTCAGTATACACTAACATTTAAGATCGGGTCAAACTCACCTTAGCACCATTCGATGGACGACCCTTTTTCTTCGCGGGAGCATCGTCCTCATCATCTTCATCCTCCTCCACAGCACGCTTATTCTCCTTGCCACCCTCCATCTCGCGGGTAACAGTGGTGATCAATGTAGCACACCGACGTGACAGCTCTTGAGGGGTACGCGACAGGAAGAACCAGTCGAAACGGAAGAGCGGGCTCTCCCGAATCTCATCGCGAATCTTGTCGTACAGACCATCCGTGTCGATGCCGTACTTGTTGAGCATAACAAGCAGAAATCGATCTTCTTCCTCGGTGTAGACCTTCTTGTTTGTAGTACTGACGGTGTAGCTGAGCTTCAATTGTTGCAGCGGAACCCGGTACATGGCGAGCTTTCTCTTGAGCATCTCACGCTGCTCGATGACACGCGCGGCGCGCTGTTCGCCCTCCTTGATGGCCGCGAGATGCTTCTCGTAGTTGTGAATCTCCTTGTAACGCTTCCAGAACACCTTGGCGTATTCCTTGATCTCCTTCGGACCCTTGGAGTCGACTTCTGTGGAGATAGCGTCGTAGTCGTGGCGACCGTACTTTGCACTACCGTTGATGAATTGCTGGAAATCACGCTTGTTCCACTCCCCGAAACCATCATCGGCGAGAAGCTCTTTCTCTTCCTTCTCATCCTCAGTCAGCGGCTCGGCCTTATCGATGATCTCCTGCTCCAGCTCCTGGTCACGAGTGCGCTCTTCCAGAGTGTCTTCATCCCCATCGGCAAGAGGAGCCTTGATGCCGTTCTCCTTACGGAACCAAGCAGTCTCCTTCTCTTGAAGATCTGCAAGACGCGGATTGAAGAATTGGTAGTCGTGCATGGCCTGCTGCTTTGGCGCACGAGGCACCTTTGGTTTCGCTTCAGCTCGAGGGCCACCAGTTGAGAGGGCGGTGCGGTAGTACTTGTCCATGGAATATGACTGCTCCTTGCGCTCACGCTTTGATGGGTTGATCCAGCTAATGCCAATGTCCTTTTTGCGTCCGGGAACGAAGCTCTCTCCATTCCACTCATAGGCACCTCCGGCTTCCGAGGTGAACTTCTGGAGGTCATCCAAGCCAAGCTTCTCGTACTTGGAGTTCATCTGCTTCGTTCGCTCCTCTCCCTTGCGCAGAAGGTTGTCGAGGTCGTCCTCAGTCATGGCGCCTCCCTTACTGAAGGCGCCCATGCCGTCCTTCTGTTCAAAGATGGTTTCGGCGCCGTGCTGGATCATGCCGAGAAGCTCATCCTTGGAGGCGGCTTGCTTGGCTTGTTGCTGTGCACGGCCTTGCTGAATGACCAATTGATCCAGACGTAGCTTCTGCGCCGCACGTTCCAAGACCTTCTCCTCAATAGCGTTCTCGGTCACGAATCGGAAGACCATGACTTGCTTCTTCTGGCCGATACGATGCGCACGATCCATAGCTTGCAAATCAGCCTGTGGGTTCCAGTCCGAGTCGAAGAGAACGACGATGTCCGCAGTAGTCAGGTTGATGCCAAGACCACCGGCACGAGTTGTGAGGAGGAAGAGGAACTTCTCGGATCCCTCTTTGTTGTAATCGTCAATTGCAGCAATTCGGTCCTCGTGCGCGGTAGAGCCATCAATACGGCAGTACTTATACCCGCGCATGACCGAGTAGTCCTCGAGAATGTCCAGCACACGAGACATTTGCGAGAAGATGAGCACACGGCTGCCCTGCTTTTCCATCCGTTTGAGAAGCTTGTCGAGCATAACCATCTTCGCCGCATTGTCGACCAGATGCTCATCGGTAGTGTACGGCGGTCCAGGCTCAGCGCCGTCGAAGAGGTATGGGTGGTTGCAGCACTTTCGCAGCTGCATGACAATGTTGAGCAGACGGGTCTTGCTCTCCTTATTGCCCGCAGCGCCATTGACGGCGTCAATATCCTTCTCAATAATGTTCTTGTACCACTTGATTTGCATCTCGCTCATGCCAACATACAAGTTGATCTCTTTCTTCGGCAGCAAGCTCTTTTCGACATCGCTCTTGACACGGCGCAAAAGGAAAGGTCGCAGAACACGGTGAAGCTGTTGCACAACGGCGTCCTGATCGGCGTCCTGATTGTTGAACCATTGATCGAATGCATCTGAGTCGCCAAAGACGTCTGGAAGGAGGAAGTTGAGCAGTGCCCACAGCTCGTGCAGGTTGTTCTGAAGCGGGGTTCCAGTGATGAGAAGTCGGTTTCGCGAGTTGAAGACACGGATAATCTGTGCGAGTGAAGATTCCTCGTTCTTGATACGGTGAGCCTCATCAATGATGATGTACTCCCATGCGAACTTCTTCAAGTGGCTCTTCTCGCGGAGGATCATCTCGTAGGATGTGATGCAGACGTCGAACTTTTCGTCAATCAGTCGCTCGTTAATCAGATCGTGACGCTCTTCCTTCGCGCCCTGAAGCACCAAGACGTTGACCTCTGGAATCCACTTGGCGAATTCTCGCTTCCAGTTATCCAGAGTCGACTTGGGCACAGCGACGAGATGTGGGCCGCTGATGCCGCGCATGAAGCGCAGATATCCGATGAAGCTGATTGTCTGCAGAGTCTTGCCCAGACCCATCTCGTCTGCCAGGATTCCAGAAATACCATTCTCGTGGAGGCTGATCAGCCAGTTGAGGCCGGCGACTTGGTAGTCACGCATCTCGCCACCCTGGATGTACTTTGGACTGTCGCGGAAAATGGTATGTTCTGCCTTGCCTTCCTGCTTTCCCTGACGAAGAAGCTCAGCATCTTCTTCCTTCTCTGTCCGTCGTCTCCTATCGCCAGATGCGCCTCCCTTGCGCTTGCTTCCTGCTTGTACCCGCTGCGCCTCTTCTTCGTCTTGACGGTCGATCTCGGCCATGATTTCGCGGATCTTTGGGTCCGGGTTCGAGTCGATGAAATGGCGGAAAAGGTCAGTCAGGCCCAGGAGATATCGAAAGCGTCGAATCGAGTCGTCCTCCTTGCTCGCGCCCAACTGATCGTGCTTCCTGCCGTACATGCTCTTCCGCAGCTGGTTGCCCTCCCACCGCTTCTTGCGGCCATCGGCCTGGACTGCATCGCCAGCTACGCTGTTTGCGGTGCCTGTGGGGTTTGACTCAGAATCTGTATAGTCGGGAGTGTCGATCATCATAGCGTCAGGCATGCTGCCGTCGCCTACGCCGAGTGTCTGCGCGCTATCCATAACGAGCGGCAGCCTCGAGGTGGTGGTTACGAGGATGTGTTCGTCGCTGCGCGCAGGGCGCTGGTATGGCGCGAAGTATCCTCGCCTTTGGGGTGATTAAGGGATCCCTGCGTGTGTCGCGGCCTCTAGTCGCGTGTTTATTGATGAAGCAAGCGTGTGTGATGGTTGGAGATTGTGTACGGATGGAGCTCGAGTATGGTGGCGCGTGAGTAGAGCGTGCGTTGTCGAGTTGGGGGAGTGAGAGGAGGGATTGTGGAGGAGGAGAAGCTGGCAGGCACAAACATCAAGCGTGGAAAGTGTGAGCTTAGGTTGACGTCGATCCAGCCCACGTGACAGGGACTATTTCTTGTTAAACAGGGCAGCACGAGATACCGACACTCGATTTCCCAGATTGAGAGCCAGTGAGGAAGCTAAGATAGGCAGCAGACATGCGGAATTGCGGCAGGATCAAGGTCGTAGTAGCATGAGCACAGGAGGTATCAGACATGGACAAACATATGTTGAATCCGTTGAGAAACATGAACACAATCTGCATTCGTTTTGATAGTGGAGAGGTCTTCCTGTCAGGCTTAGGGCCTCTGTTGAGTCCGCTTTCATCGTACAATTCCTCCAGCGCTGTCCGATAATACAACATATGAGAAGCGAAGGGCTCCAATGTGGTGCTGTGAAACAAATCCCAACTCCTCGCTAAAAGGGATCATTCGTGGTGTTGCAAGTGCGATGGCGGTCGTCGTGTTTGTCGTTGTGGACTGTGGGCTGCTAAGCCAATTCTCGATCGTCATGCATGCCTTCCAGGACGGCTTGGAGGCCTCCTCGCTGTAAACGAGCCAGAACGACTGACATACCCTTTCGAGCCTTAGGCTGACTCTTTTCCGTGCGCTGCAGACTGATGGACTCGATTGCTGAACGAACAGCACCTGACGTCCAGGTATTGAACCAGCTTTGCTTCGCCGGCTCTTCTTCTGCCCCGGTACTCGCAGCCGACGCAGCCGACGCCTGCTGGCCCCATCTTTGGCGTGTCTTGCGAATTTGCTCTCCAATCCTACTCTTCAGTGTGACGCTGATGGAGACGTCGGTGCGATCCTCCGATTTTGGGAGGATGTTGTTGCTGTTTGGCTTGACAGCTATTTGGGCGTCCATATCGTTCACAAAGGCCGGTCGCTTGTACGAGTGGCGCTCAATGACCGAGAGAACATTATTCCAGTCCAGATTACGGCTCTCGGTCTCCATCCACCCCTCTTTGACGTCGACAACACTCTTTTCGAGGATGAAGCTCTGGGTGCTGCCGTCTTCAGCTGCGCCGAGGGAGCTTCGCGGTAGCAGTTTGAGCACGGCCGGCGGCAGTCTGCTGCGCTTCAGATGGAGTCGAACGGTCGTGAGACGCTGGGTCTCCGGGTCGTAGTGGCGGTCGATGGTGTCAGTGGAGGCGACATGTCTGCTGTAGGGGTTTGGATAACGGAGGAAGTAGGCCAGGGAGACGGCGCTGAAGCCATAGTCGTACGAGTAGTTTGTGCTGTAGAATTTCACCATGGTGGATATCGCGCTCTGCTCTCGCGCGCAACTCCCATTCCTAGGCGATGGCGATAAGGACGGTAGAAGAGACGGTTATGGTGATGGTTGTGTTTCTGTTTGCGTGGCAAGACGCATCTCACGACCAACTGCCTTTTGCGACGTGCGAAGGGGTGCTAGTCCGTAAGAGAGCTAGCGTAGATACTCTGAGGCCTGAGGCAGAACACAACATCGTGGGGTCAATCTGCGGGCAGTCACTTCAAAGTCGTGACTCCCAAACTGCTCTTTCCACTCATATTGCACTTAAAGTGCACTGTACAACTCAGCCGCCATCCCCGTTCACGAAAAAAAAACGCCCTATCTACGCACACCACCTCTGCATGAGCACAACAGTGACCGCACCATCCAATGGCTTCAACACAGCAAATCGACCCATACAATGTCTCGGGCGGCATTGACGATGAGGGCAATGCCAAGGCAATCGACTACGACCGCCTGATTGAAGAGTTTGGCGTACAGAAGTTGACCGACGAGCATCTCAAGCGCTTCGAGCAAGTCACGGGAAAAAAGGCACATCGTTTGATGCGAAGAAGACTGTTCTTCTCCCACAGAGACTTTGACAAGATTCTGGACGTCTACGAGAAGCATGGCACATTCATGTTGTACACTGGACGAGGGCCTTCGAGCGGGAGCATGCACTTGGGACACACCGTACCATTCCTGTTCACCAAGGAAATCCAAGAAATGTTCGACGTACCACTGGTCATCATGTTGACAGACGACGAAAAATATCTACACACGCGGAACAAGAACAAGGGTAAGCAGCTGAAGGGAATGGCTCCCGAGGACTTCCTGGACTTTGCGCACGAAAACATCAAGGACATAATAGCTTTGGGATTCGACCCCAAGAAAACGTTCATCTACACAGACTACGAGTACATTGGCGGACACTTCTACCGAAACGTCTCCGAGTTCGAATCGCTCGTCACACGCAATCAAGTGGACGGCGCATTCGGTTTTGACGGGAGTACCAACATTGGCCTGATTGCTTATGGCGCGAAGCAATGTGTGGCTGCCTTCCCCTCTTCATATCCGGAGCTGTTTGGCTATAAGGACTACCGCCCACACAATCGTCACGACAGATCTGCAAAACGCCGACATAAGCCTCTGTCCAAGATTCCTTGTCTCATTCCATGCGCCATCGACCAAGAACCCTACTTCCGGGTACTACGAGATCGATGCGAGCGCATGACCGACCCTCACCCCAAGACTTGTCTCATCTTGTCCAAATTCCTCACCGCGCTGCAAGGACCGGGAGGCAAGATGAGCGCGTCGGATCCTAACTCGGCGATCTTCATGTCAGACACTGCGAATCAAATCAAGAACAAGATCAACAAGCATGCCTTCTCAGGTGGTCGAGAGTCGCTCGAGGAGCACAGGAAACTTGGCGGCAACCCAGACGTCGATGTCGCCTACACTTATCTGTCATACTTCCTCGAAGACGATGACGAGCTTGCCGACCTGGCACAGAAGTACCGCAGTGGCGAGCTGCTGACGGGCGAGATGAAGAACCGCTGCATCAAGGAGCTTCAAGCCTTTGTGAAAGACTTCCAGGAGCGGAGAGAAAAGGTGACGGACGAAATCATGGATTCCTTCATGGAACCAAGGAAGCTTGAATTCGCAGGCAACCCGAAGCCGACCCAGCCTGCAGCTCCGTCTTCTGCGGAGGCTTCGGCGAACGGTGCAGACGACGGTGAAAAAGCAGAAGGTAAAGATGGACGAGGGACGAAAGGTGAGCGGAAAGCTGCCAAACTCGCTGAGAAGAAGGCTGAAAAGGAGAAGGAGAAGCTCGTTCTGCGGCAGAAGCAAGAAGAGGACAAGGAAACGGGAGTCTAGTATTCAACGCCTTCTACAGGTAATTCGTGACAGTCTCGATAAATCCGAAAATCGAAAGCGCAACGTCCACCGCCAGAACGACGAGTCGCCCTTATATCTGACCGAGTCTTCGAAATATCACGTGCTAGTCTACTCCGCGGACTGAACTGCTCAAGTTAGACGCGCTAATGCGCTTGGAACGCTCACTGCGACCCCAGTTCGTATTCGTCCGGCTCAGCCTCAAACCTTTCATTTCCTGCGGTCATACCCTCTCCTTTTCCTGTACGGTGCAACACGCGATGGATGAATAGACTATAGACAATTATAGCGGAATTGGGCTGCGGCGGCAACAGAAGAGGTTGTTTAAAGCGACTTCCTTTCCTACGAGTCTTTTCTTTGACACTCTCACCCCAAACGCGAAAAGAATGCGTACCACAACCACCGCAGCGGCCCTCGCGGGCGTCCTCTCACTTGTACAGGCAATCGAGCTCGATCTCAATTCCGCTCCTTCTATAATCGCTGCCGCCAGCACGATCAAGGACCATATTCTCACCATTTACAATGCCAACTCGTCTGGACCTGCCATCCCCGGTCTCTTCCCACAGCCATACTACTTCTGGGAGAGCGGCCTTGCCTTCAATTCGCTCATTAACTATGTTACCCTTTCCAACGACCAGTCTGTCGTCCCTATCATCCAGGATGCAATGCTGTTCCAAGTCGGTCCGGACGCCAATTACATGCCTCCCAACCAAACCAAAAGCTTAGGCAACGATGACCAAGCGAGCTGGGGCCTCGCAGCCATAACGGCCGCAGAGCAGAACTTCCCAGAGAAAGAGGGACAAGACGTGTCGTGGTTGCAACTCGCGCAAAACGTCTTTGATGCTCAGGTTTTGAGGTGGGATAATGAGACTTGTGGAGGCGGGTTGAGGTGGCAGATTTTCACTTTCAATGAGGGATACACGTATAAGAATAGCCAGTCGCAGGCGTCGTTCGCTTTGCTGGCGGCGAAGCTTGCGGGGTATACTGGAAATTCGACGTATAACGACTGGGCGACGAAGGCGGTGCAATGGAGTAAGAACGTTGGCTTGATCTTAGAGGATGGAGCTGTCTTTGACGGTACCGATGTCACGATGAATTGCTCTACGACAAATCACATTCAATGGACGATCAACTCCGGTTTGTTCATGGAAACTGATGCGTATCTCGCCAATTCGGTAAGTCCAGTTTCCTTTGAGCTGTCATGTATACTCGGCTGACTTTCAAACTATAGACTGCTTCCAACCTCACCACTTCCGGCAACCACAACATCTGGCCGCTCGTGTCTGAATCAATTTCCATCTTCACCAAGGACGACCGCAACATCCTCTACGAAGTTGCTTGCGCTCCCACCAAGAATTGCAACGTCGACCAGCTCGCTTTCCGCGCTCCCCTCGTGCGCGCCATGGCCTCCGTTCACAACCTAGTCCCCAACACCACAATCACGTACGGCAACGCCTCCGTCGCCAACTACCAGGCCCAGATATCTTCCGTCCTCCAAGCTTCCGCTGCAGGCGCCGCAGCGCAGTGCTCCGGTGGCACGAACGGGACTGTGTGTGGAAGCAACTGGATGAGTTCGACATGGGACGGCACTTCCGGCCTCGGCCAGGATTTGGCGGCCATGGAAGTGATTCTAGCGAATTTGCCGGGTGTGAAGTTGAGCACTAGCATTTCTCCGGGCGGTTCTTCCAACGGCACGGCGACGAGCGGAGGTAATGGGACCGGAACGGGGAGTGCACCGGCGATGCAGACGACGAATGCTGCGAGTGGATTTGGCGTATCGATGACGGTGGTCGGGATGTTTGCGCTTTTCTGGGCGATTGTGTAAACGATTGAAAGCGTGTACAGAGCGATAGTTGTGATTGATCCTGGCTTGCTCTGTATGCTCCGTTTCCTCTTAATATTGAAAGTCCGCGGTACGTAGTAGTACTGAACCAGCCGTCTGTCGAGCAGGTTCTGAGAGAGACTCGTCCTGAAGGCATACCCATTTTCCAGCCTTGGTTCTGTTCGCATTCGTCTCTTTCAGCAGGGAAGCGTTAAGGTGGGCGACGAGTTTGGAGAACCGGACTCTCAACAAATCGTCTCGTTCAGACATCGATCTGTAAGGCGACCGAAGTCGTAGACAATGTCGCAGACGCCGAAACATACGGAGAGATGTTCGAGGCGACTCCCCTAACTCTCACTCGTCGATGGCTATGATATCGGGCATCGTATCGACCCCATCTTCGAGCGAATGTAACTTCAGCTAATCCAACCAGCATTGATCGATATCTCTTAGTCGACCCTCGAATCTGGACCGCTGTATATGAAACCGAGGATTCCTCATAGCGACCTCAGCAAAGAGAAGGCGAAGCTGGATGTTAAGCTGCAGGCAATCTTGCTTCGGAGTATGTCCGACATCGCGAAGAATTTGGAGGACCCCAACAAGGCTTACTTTCTGAGGTACATCTTCTCTTTGGCATGTATCGTTGGCGAGGAAATGATACACCACAAGCGTAACATACAAAACATACAAGTTGTCCAGTCTACGACATCTCATCCCTCCAACGTCTTCCCCATGAACGGAAACCTCACAGTCCCTCCCATCTCCGCCACAGCCTCCAAATACCCAGAGATAAGGGGATCACATCCCGCTTCTTCCGCCCTCACAATCCATTCCTTGACACTTAGCTGCTCAAAACCTTCCCCTCCAGAGAGACGCTCCATATGCGATGCAAACTTGGCAAAGGGCACTCGCTCGCCGCTCGAGTAGTGGAAGAATCGAATCGGAGGGTCTTCGACGCCGGAATTCAAAGCAAGGATATTTCCAATAATGCCTTTGGCAATCTCCTCCACGTCCTTGAAGTCCAGGAACCCGTCGAAATTTTCGAAGGTGGGTACCGCCTTCAGGGTCCGGGAGTACTTGATCAAAGCATTGAGGGCGTCCTCGTTGGGTGCTTTGGAGCCGACCAGAGCGCAAGGCCGATGGATCCCAATTTTCAAAGTATTCATCACCTTTGCCGAGTTCTCGAGCACCTGCTCTCCCGCCCATTTGGATGCAATAAAGCCTTCGGAACCATCTGTGGGCGGGAAGCAATTCGCGAGAGAAATCGGAGGAACTTCGTTTTTGCCCGAAAGGAGAGTGACGCGGTTCGATGAGATGTAATGGAAGGGTATGGAAATGGAAGCGGCAATGTCGAGGAGGAAGCGAGTAGCTTGGACATTCGGAACGCGAACGGAAGAGTAGTTGTTCATGCAGTGGCCGAAGTGGCCGGCGTGGAGAATCAAGTCGATGCTTTCTTGGAGATGCGCACAGTCCGAAGGCGAGAGTCCGAGCAGTGGGGAACGAAGATCACCCTCGTAAGTGATGATTTTGTCACTTCTTGACTTGGCTGCCACAGTTGCTTCGTCCTGGGTGGACAACGCAATGCAATGCACACGGCTGACTTTGGGGTGGTCGACAAGAGCTTCTAGAAGGGCGGTGCCGAGGAATGAGGCAGCTCCGGTCAACAGAATCTCACGCTGAGCTGGTGCAGAGGATGCGTTCGAACCGTCCATGCTCGAGGCCGAGAGGCTGTCCGAGGGAGCCGTCTCCTTCGCCCAATCGATACAGCCTCTCTCCACTGCTTGCTCGGACTTCTTGGCAGTGATGCGAGTAGTCATTTCTCCAAGGGTGCTGCATTCGTACAGATCTCTTACCTTGATCGAGATATTCATGGACTTCTTGATCTCGCCTTGAAGCTGCATCAACAACAACGAGCTGCCACCGACTGCAAAGAAATCCGAGTCAGCGTGGAGTGGGTCAACTCCAAGCCGTGGCAAGACCCTCTCCCAGAGCAGACGAAGTTCCGTCTCCGCAAGACTGAGCCGTTGAAGGGGTCCCGAAGGTTCATTGTATTCACGCGCTGGCAGTGGGAGGGCCGAAAGCGCTTTCTTGTCGATTTTTCCGTTGCTGTTGTACACCAGCTCTTTCAAAGGAATGATCATTGCGGGCTTCATGTACTGCGGCAGCGGCAGATTCTCGCGTATCTTTTTCAGGTCTGCGGAGCTCGCGTCACGACCTTGGGCAACGAGAATATGAGCCACCAGGAAAGCAGGGTTTCCACGAACAGTCACAACTGCGTGAGAGATCAGGCCACCCGCAAGCTTGACGATGCAACTCGCTACCTCGTCGGTTTCCACCCGTAGGCCTCCTGGAAGCTTGACCATCGACTCGTCCATTCGGCCCAAGAAGACCAGGGAGCCATCGTCGAGCAGATAGCCTTTATCGCCAGTCCTGTACATCCGGTTCCATCCCTTTGCAACATCGTCTTTGGACGCCCAAGGATCTTGAATGAATTTGGAATTAGTCTGCTCCGGCAAACGTAAGTAGCCCTGTCCAACACCGCCTCCTCCGATGCAAATTTCGCCGCTCATGTTCGACGGCATGAGGTCGCAGTCTTCGTTGACGATGTATACACTATAGTTCGGGAGCGTCTTGCCAATTCTGTATGGTACATTACGACTGCCTTCTTTCAACGGCAGAGGCTCCAGTGTGGCAGAGACACTAACCTCAGTAGGTCCGTAGCAGATGATCAGGTTGAAATCGTCTCGTTTCAAGGTCCGAAATTCGTCGACGACGTTATCGGTCACCATTTCGCCGCCTATGCAAGCAGTGCTCCAGCTCTTTGCACCATGAAGGTGTTCTCTGCCGTTCTGAAACATCATGAAATATTCGGAGGGCGTGCCATAAGTGAAAGTCACATTAGTGTCTTGGATCAGCTTCGCAATGGCGATAGGGTCACCCCGGGAAGATGCTGGCGCAACGACTGAAGTACCGCCTGTGAACAACGCACAGAGTGTCTGGGCTAGAGACATGTCGAACCCGATAGAACTCTGCTGCAACACAGTCTCTCGTTGCATGTTGAGGGTCCGTATCTTTACTGCAACATGATTTATGTAGCCAGCTTGTGTCAAAACAATGCCCTTGGGTGTACCAGTAGACCCGCTGGTGTAAAAGATGAAGGCCGGGGCTTCTGGAGACGCCAATGAGGTGGGTACTTGTGACGCAGGCGGAAGTGCTTGGACATTGAAGATCTCTGGGGGACTGCTGAGCGACGAGATCAGAGCTTTGGCAGCGTCGTGGGTGGAATCATCACAGAGAACCAGCGCAGGCTTACAGTTCTCTAGGATAGCAGCTCGACGACCGTGTGGTAGAATCGGATCCAGAGGGACATAGACGCAGCCAACTCGTAAGATCCCGAGCATTGACGACGTGACACACGCGGAAGGGCGGCAAAAGACGATCACCGACGAGCCCAATGGGATTTTAGAGGTAGATATCGCTCCAGCAATGTTTGCGGCCTCGCTTTCCAGCTCGCTGTACCTCCAAGACCGTACCGCATCGCTAATCGCAACTTCGTTGGGAAATTTCCGCGCGACATCCGCGAACGTCTCGAAAACTGTGAGCAGTATCCCAGTATCGACTCTTGGTCCTCGTCCAATTGCGAGTGCATTTTCAATCATGTTGAGCTGGATCAATGGGAGGTTTTGGACGATCTGCGTGACGTCTTCAGCGGCAGAGTCCAAGAGACTCATATAGCAGTCGGCGAGCGCCTCTGCAGCTCCAGTTGAGTACAGCTGTCGCTGAATAATGACCTCGAGCTTGCTGCCAGAAGCCGCCTCTGTGATGTTGAACAATAGATCGTATGCATTGCGTGCGTCGTCATATCCGGTGTTCTCCAGCGTCAAGTCCCCGAGTGGTCGATGTAGGACGTCTCCCATCCGATAATTGACTGCAACTTGGAAGAGTGGGCTGTAAGTCGTAGGTCGCGGAACTCTCAGACGATCCAGAATAAGATCGAAAGGAACTTCAGAGTGAGAGAGGGCCTCGAGCATGGTGGTGCGTGTTCGTTTCACCAGGTCTCCAAAATTATCGCTTTGGCCAACTTTGAAGCGTACCGGCAGCAGGTTGATGAAGAAACCAACAGTCTCCTTGTAATCATCGTGCAAGCGATTCGCGTCCGCGATGCCAATGCAGAAGTCGTCTAGCCGCAGGAAGCGTACCAGCAAAGCTTGAATTGAGGCAAGGAAGAAATGGAAGGGTGTCGAACCAGTAGCCTGGCTGCCCTGTCGGATCTTTTGGATCTTACTTTGATCGAGATCTCTTCTTACGACGTACGTCTCGTAGTACTGAAGAGGCGTCCTTGCGGTTGCTCCTGCTAACGGGAGCAAGGGAAGTGTCTCTGGCAGAGTGGGATGATGCTTCTCCCAAAATCGAAGATGCGGCTCGAATGCGCTTTCCTGGACTGCACGCTGTTGAGCTTCGGCAAAATGGGTATAAGATTTGGACGCCGTGCTGAGAGGCTGCATCTTGTAGGAAAGATCGAGGTCTCGAAGGAAAATGTGCCATGAGTAGCCATCCATGACCATGTGGTGGTACCCAAAGATCAACACATGGCTATCGTCATTCCGGGAGAGCACAGTGATCCCAAAGGCATCTCCTTTCTCCATATCCCAGACCGTGGTGCGCAACGCTTCATATTCTTTGCGGATGGTAGCTTCGTCTGCGGAGTCAACAAATTTCATGCGGTACTTGGGCGACTGTCGGACCCCTTGCATGACAGTACTCTTCTCGCTGTCTTCGAAGAAACAGGTCTGCAAAGTCTTATGATGAACAATCGTCGTGACGAGGGCGCGCTTGAGTCGTGACATGCGTAGCGAACCTTCCAGCTGGTAAGATGCCGTAATGTTGAACGTCGTCGCATCCTCCAAGTACTTGGTCATGAACCAGAGTCGAGACTGTGCCAATGATACTGGTGCCACTGTGACAAAGGTCGGAGCGAGGTTAGACGATTGTTCAACCTCGATCTTTTCATTGAAATTTTCGTCTTTTGGCGGGATGCGACTCTTAGCAGCATTGGATTTGGTCTCATCCGTTATCGCTGCCGTATCATTCGAGATTCTGCTGCGATGCACTGCATCTGGTGCCGACAAGAAAGACTCTCTCGAGGCTTCAGGCTTTTCGTCGATTCCAGATTTTGACACTGTCTCTACCGGTTCCTGCAATAGACGAGCAGCCAAATACTTCCTGGCAACCTCAAGGCAGATTTGCGACACTGTATCACCGGAAAGTACCTTTAAAACCGGAACATCCACTTTCAATTCCTTGGAGAACCAGCCTCTGATTTCGAGGGCCAGAAGGGAGTCACAGCCGAGTTCTACCAGAGGCAGGTTGACGTTCACGCTCGGGAGCTGCATCAAGGTCTGCAACTTTCGGGAGAACATATCAACGACAGTTCCATGGGCTGCTTCCTCCGACTGGGCTTGCTCTAACGCCTGCAAGACATTGACGGTCCCAGGTGCGCTCGACTGTTGCGATTTGGTCTGAGCATCTTCCACGATCATGTGTGAGAACATCGGATTATGCTCCCAAGGTGGACGCTTCGGAGCATCTGGCGAGTCGTGGAAGATTTCGCAGCCAACAATGATCTCGTAGTCGCGGCCAGAATCCGGACGACCACTCATGATCGTTTCTGCAAAAGCACGGTGGACGTTGCGCTCCGACAGTGGCATGTAAAAAACATTACGCAGGTGCTTCTCCATATTCTGACCATGATGAACGACATGTCCGAGGTCTGCTAAAACTGCAAGATGCATGACGGAGGCGGCCAGACCTCGCTCTCTACGATTGGCCACGAGACTGGCGGCATACAAGTTAGCAGCATGATAGTTGGACTGGTTGATGTTTCCAGTGATGCTACCAAGCGATGAGAAGAATATGAAGAATTCCAGGTCCGTGTTGAAGAAGATCTCGTCCAGATATTTGGTGCCGAGCACTTTGGGTCGGATGGCCGTGTTCCAATCCTCGTCGTTCATGTCCGCGAAGAGTTTGTCCGACAGAAGCATCGTACCATTGCATACACCAGCGATTGGGGGCATTTTACTGTTGACTTCATCGACCATGGACGACACCGAAGCTTGGTCAGAAGCATCGGCCTTGCACAGCCTTATGTTGGCACCCGAAGCGGTAGCTGCATCGAGCCACTTTTGATCAACTCTTGCGTTCCGGCTTGCTAGTACTATATTGCGGGCACCATGGTCGAGCATCCATTTCGACAGCGACAGTCCAAGATCGCCAGTCATGCCTAGGAGCAGATAGGTTCGATCGGCAGACAGAAGCTGATCCGTGGTCAGGTCAGGAACTACAGCAGACACAGTAGTCATGCCTGTCCAGTCAACGATGCACGGCTCGTTCACATGTGCATGTGTCTCGTCGATGAGATCTTGCACACTAACAGTTTTGAGACCAGCAGTTTGGAGAGTGCCGAGTTGCGCCAAAGAGAATGACATCAGGATGTGAGTTTCCTGGTGGTTTAGGACTTCCTCTGCAATGTTGACTGTCTGCACCGTACAGTGACTCGGCAACGCAGTCCTCAGTGTTTCTGGTATGCTCGAATTGAAGGTCATCACACGTTGGATGTCGGCTGGTAAGATCCGCTTGATGTGTGTTGTCGAAGCTCGGGGATGAATGAAACACCAGTCCAGCCTCTCGGCAGTAGGCTGTGATGTCGAGAGGGTGACGTTCTTACCGCGCATGGCCTGCGCTACCAACTCCGGGGGTTCGTAGAGGAGTGCCTTGCTCCGGGCAGGGAGACGTCTTTCCAAAACATCGGCAATGAGCCGGCAGCTGATTGAATGTAGAAGGCCTGCTGTTGGTTCCAAAGCCTCGGGAAGCATAAGTAGCTTCCTCTCCTCCACATCTAATAAGGACACCGCGGTGGAGCTGAGCGCAATGGCGTGTCGGCCAGATGTATGTTCTTTCCCGAGTATCAAATGCAGCTCTGTGGAATCGCTACCAGGCGAACGCAGCGATGCTAGCGTGTGGAGTCGACAGTGACCTTTCGGGATCGACAAGCTCGGAACGGTATCTGCACTGACTAGCTGAGGCCCCTTCCCGTCGAGTCGGAGCTGTACTCCGGTGGTGCTGGCATCCAGTGAAGTCGTAATGGTTCTTCGAGTGGCATTGTACCTCTGATTCAGAGCATCATGCGGCTTCACTCGCGGAATAAAACAGCGCTCACCATCAATCCTGACTTCCGGTTCTGTTGTCCACAGAACGTTAGACTCCACTTCAGCAGCATTGCTGAGTCGCAAGAAGGCTTTCGCAAGGGCGGGGGCGGTTACACTCGGGCTCAATATCTCATTGAGATCGAGGAACTGCAGCGCCAAGTCAGGCATCTCGTTCTTGAGAGCCCGACCAACGCCGACCGCCATATTCGATCGAGGCTTACTACTCAGACGGCCTTTCGTCACCCAAAGCATGCACTCCGCATTGACGAATAGCTCCTGCAGAAGCTCAAAGCTTTCCGGAGACTCTGTCTCTGAGAAAAGAGGTTCATCCAAATCGGCCAGACAAATGACAGAAGTCATTGGTGCCATAGGAGAGGTTCGTAATTCATGAAGGCTTTTGAGACATCTCGTGCGTCGTTTCCATCTCGGCAGATACTTTTGTACTTCGTTGACGATACGTGCGGTCTGCAGTGAGCGACCACCGATGATCAGCAAGTCGCCGCCTGCTGGTATAGGAGTGTCTGCCGATAGCGGATCACGAAGCATTTGCACTGTATCATCGACGGCTTGACTGATGATGACCGAGAAGGTATGCTGGGCTTCGTCTTCGGTATCATGCATCACATGATCAACACCCGAGAATCCCGTCTTCTGGAGAGCTTCGTCCCACTCCATAACAGACAAAGCAGGTGTGCGATGCCGCCCGTCGGAGACGCCGGCCCACCAGCCAGGGAGACCGCCCATGATGAATTGCGGCATCAGGATATCCAGACCTGTGGTCTCCAGCAAGATTAGTAGTCCACCAGGCCGCAAGAGCTTGCGAGCGTTTTGCAATGTCTCCTGCATCTTGGCAGTAGCATGTAGTACGTTCGCAGCGATAATCAGATCGTAGCTTCGCTCTTCAAAATCCTGAGCGGCCGGGTCTCGTTCGATATTCAGCACTCGAAAACGGACTTTGTCAATATGGGCGCTGAACTTCTCTGCAGCGTTGCTGAAGAATCCAGGGCTGATATCGGTGTAGGTGTAAGACGAGAAACAATTGCCGATAGCATCAAGAACAGCCCGTGTAGTCCCGCCCGTACCAGCTCCCAGTTCGATTATTCTTGCTCTCGGGAACTTATGGGAGAATTGTTTGCAAGCCGCCGCGATAGATCTGTTAATTGACGACATGCCGGAGCCTTCCATGTAGAACCGATTGAGTAAGTCGTCTTCGAGCATCAACTCCAGTAGCAGCTCCTGACCGCGAATCACCTTCGGGAGGCTCTGCCCAATGATGTGGATCAGGCGCATGTCAGCCCTTTCCATGTAAGGTGCGCTTACACTCATCATGGTTTCGTAGGTGTCATGGAGCCATTCTCGCCTCACAGTAGGATGTGTTCCAGCTCCAATGGATTTCAAAAGACGATCAAAGGTCGCGAACATGTACTGGAAGTGATTATCCAGAGCTCGAATCTCCTCGTAGGTGACCGCATTTTTGATAGTTCGCCACCAATAGAGGCACACACGATCAAGACCGTCTACGATGCGGACGTCGCTCAATGCTTTTGTCTCCAATTCGAGCTGTTTGCGGTCTGCAAAGATATCATCGTCCCAGACGATAGAGCTGAACAGGAGCACATCGTTATCCGGGCCAGGCTCAGACATCGCCTGCATGGAAATGCCGTCGACCTGAGCGACCATCCTGTTCGTGTTCGGATCGAAGATATGTATGTCGCCTTCAAGTTTTGTTGCCGTTCCCACAGTGACGTACGAGTCGGCTTCAAAAGCCGTTGTACACGCAGCATTTGGTGTGAGGCCTCGAGGGTCAAAGGAAAGGCGTTTGATCTTGGCTGGCAGGTATGGTGCCCATATATCGTCGCTAGCTGGCGAAGCAAAAGCAAGGTACAGTGTTTGAAAGGCAACGTCCAGAGGGCCAGGATGAAACGTGAAATTGCCAGCGAGATCGTTGGCATTCCACGCAGCGCCAGTGCGACTGTAGTCAAGCGATCTCGTTGCACTGTGCAAACCACAGAAGAGACCCGTGTACTCGAGGCCTATTGACGACATGGTACTGTAAAACCGGCTGATTTCAGCTTCAACAAGAGCCGATGTCGATTCCAATCTGTCGGGGAACTCAGCGCCGACGGGAATTCCGAAAGTGATACGCAGTCTGCCAGACCCAGCTTTCACCAAAGAACCCGAGGATTCGTCCTGGCAGATGTAACAGGTGTATTCGGCCTCATTGAAGTCGTCTTTCGATGAGGCTGTGTTTGTGAATTTGACTTCGAGAATGGTCTCCACTCCAGCTGAGTTCTCGGGCAATACGATCGCACGGTGCAGAGCAACATCGTGTAGTTCGAAGAGCTTGACTTGTTTGTTTCCTGCAATAGCAGTAGCCGCTTGCAGTACCATTGCAATGTGACCAGACGCAGGGAACAGAATCTGGCTTTGAAAAACGTGGCCACGTAACCAGGGAAGCTCGTTTACGTTGAGTATATTCCGCCAGCGCATGCTGTCGTCTGAATCATCCGGACATCGTCGGCCAAGGAGCTCTCTAGGCATGTCTTCGCGAAGGCGGAAGTTTCTGGAGATGCGAGACTCCCTCCAGTGGATGTTCCGATGGTCCCAAGTATAGGTAGGTAAATCGCCCAGAGGTCTCGGCTTCCATCGAGATCGGTATTCGAAGGCCCTGCGATACCCTTCAAAGTTCACAACGGGACCCAACTTGGCCCAGAGGAGACCAAGAGCAGATGAAAGAGCCTCAACCTCATCGCATCCTCGCTTCATGACTCCAGTATAAGCCGGCACAATTCCAGTAGCAGCCTTCAATGTTTGTTCTGCAGGTCCTTTTAGGGCTGGGTGAGGACCAACTTCGATGGCGAAATCAAATGGACCTCCGTGCCAGTGAGAGAACTCTACGGCATGTGAGAAAAGGACCGGCCGGCACATGTTGTCCACCCAATACTGGTTCGCAAGTGGTGCCAAGTCCTCTTCCAGCAGCTGCGTGTCGCCTCGTACGCTGGAAATCCAGGTACAACCTGGCCGTGGTTCTCTGATTTGGATGTTGCATGCTTGAAGCGATTGCAAATATGGTTCGCTACAGGGCCGCATGTGATGAGAATGGTAAGCCGTATCAGTCTTGAGTAGTCTGGCAAAGGTCTTCTGTGAGTCGAAGTATGTTTTGGCCTCGTTAATGGCGTCCACGTCTCCAGAAAGAGTAACGCTCCATGGAGAGTTGCTTGCAGCAACCGCAATGCGATCACGAAACTCTGGTTGATCACAAAATGCCAGCGCAGCGGTGTGGGATATTCCCACTGCCAGCATTCGCCCCTTCTGACCATTGGGTCCGCAAGCACGCCAAGCATGAAATCCTCGATAGTACGCAATCTGCATGGCCGATTTGGCGTCAATGATGCCAGCCGCGTAGCAACTCGAAATTTCTCCCGACGAGTGTCCAACCACAGCATCAAACACGACCCCAGCCTCGGCCAAGACATCAATAAGCCCAATCTGAACAGCAGTGCAGAGGGGTTGAGAGAGAGCAGCTTCCGATATCCGGGTAACGGACTCTTCCGCTTTCAATTCTTCGATGATCGACCAGTCTGGAGCGTTAGACAAGTCGGAGAGGAATTGTTCACATCTCTGCAAAGACATTCGAAAGATCGGTGACGACTCCAAGAGCTGACGTCCCATGGTGGCCCATTGCGCTCCTTGGCCGGTGAAGATGCCCAGGACGCCCGGTGTCTCGTCCTGGCTGCGCGGAAGGCGCTGTAAGCCCAGAGGTGATTCCGGGCTTGATTCAGAATCTGTTATGAATTTTTGCATGGAGGACAATAGCCGTTGGCGAGTCGATCCAGAGAAGTATTGTCTTACAGATAACTCTGATCTCCGCGTTTGGAGTGTCCAGGCGAGATCGTCCAAGTCGAGATTCTCATTGGCCTCCAGGTGTGTTTTGTATGCTTTGATCATGTCCAGGAGAGAGACTTCAGCGTTGGCGGAGAACACGAGGGGACCAACAAACATGTCATCTGTGACAGGCTGCTGATTGAGAGTGGGATCGGCGAAGCTCTCGATGATAGCATGAGCATTCGTCCCTATTCGTGTCAGCGTATCGACATAAGCTCCAAGGACTGTTCTCCGTACCGCCGAATCCAAACCCATTGACACTGACGCGAACTTGTCGATCTTGTGGCGAGAGAGCGATTGACTTGGTTGGAATTTCGAGGTGGTCGTAGAACGGAGCGATCTTCGGGTTGAGCTCGTTAAAATGCAGATTGGGAGGTATGGTCTTGTATTTGATCGCGAGCACGGCTTTGAGAACTCCCGCAAGTCCAGCGCAGCCCTCGGTGTGACCAATGACCGTTTTTACTGAGCCGACCGGTAGTTTGTTCCTGCCAATATGCGGGTCTTCGCATGATCTTCCAGATGGCAGTGGGAAGAAAGCATCTCTCACACCTTCGGCTTCGATCGGATCACCAGCAAGAGTTCCAGTTCCTAAGAACGAAAGAAGGAAGATCAGCTAGAGTCTCAAACATTAATTTGGGGGATTCCTTCGCTTTGCTCACCATGGCATTCAAACCAGGTGCATCCATCCTTGACAGGATCAAGTCCTGCTCGCTTGTATGTTTGTCGTATCAGCTCGGTCTGGGCTGAAGCACTTGGCATAGTGATGCCAGGAGTGTGTCCGTCAGAGTTTGATCCGGTTCCCGTGATCACTGCTTCTATCCTGTCGCCATCCGCGACGGCTCTGCTGAGTGGCTTCAAAATCAATGCCGCGAAGCCTTCGCCCCTAAATGGCGTTACAACAACTTCAATACCGTATGGTTATCGCACTTTGTGGAGACAGAGCAACCACTTACCTGGCATATCCATTGGCGGACTTGTCCCTGGAAGTGAAGAGGTGAAAAGTCAGTATCTCAGCCATGCGGATGAGTTTTCCCATTGACTCTGCTTACCACATTCGAGATCGTGCATCTGCAGATAGCATTTGAAGGGCGGACTCTGCGATAAACATGCTAGGATCCTGAAGCTGTCAATGAAAAGCATTTCAGCTTGGAGTAGGATGACACACCAGCATAAGATTAGCACCAGCAGCTATTGCGGCCGTCGTTTCACCTGTTTGTAATCCTAGAACTGCTTGATGAAGAGCAACGAGAGAGCTTGAGCAAGCCGTATCCAAGGTAACTGATGTTCCGTGAAGATTGAAAGCATAGGATATGCGGTTCGAAAGTGCGCTGCGGTGAGTTCCTGTGGCGTGGTACTTCAACATAGTCTCTGAGTCCCGCAAAGCAATGTCTTGATAGTCAGAATTCATGACTCCAACGTGGACTGACGTTTGGGAGCCCGAGACTGTCTCCTGTGGCCAACCAGCGGACTCGAGGGCCTCATAGACCACCTCAAGGAGAATTCTTTGCTGTGGATCAATGCCGTCCGCCTCACGGCCATTCGTGTTGAAGAAAGCTGCATCAAATCGGCGAAAATCCTCAGACAGCAGATAAGATCTGCCATCGACTGTAGTACTGCCGTGAAAACCTGGTCGAATATCGTGAAAGCGAGAAAGGTTGGGTCTTGCGGGATCAGTGAAATCTCTGAGTACGTCTCGCGGGTTTTTGAGCAGTTCCCAGAACTTAGATGGTGAACTCGACTCGCCAGAAAACCTGCACGCAGCTCCGACAATGGCGACAGGCTCTGGCATGGCGAGTTCCGGTTGCTGATGAAGGACTGGGACGATTCGAAGTTTTGAAAGAGAATCGTGGAAAAGGATCCTGCAGGATAGGTCAATCTTGAAGTATGAATACTAGATTCCTCTTGAGCATTGTGGTTGTCAGTAGCCTAATGGCTCGGATGCTCTGGCCAAGATTCTGGCGGATAAGGTTCATCCAGTCGCTGGAGGGTATCATGCACCCCTCATGTTTCTCTCCAAATCCTGAACCCTTGGACATATCGTGGCGCCATTCGCATGTTCCCCGATTTGTCCAAGGTCGCAGGCATAACCAAGATGATGCAGTTTTTACAGCGCATGGGATGTCCACAAGGTCGAGATAGCTGCATGTCATTCACGGACCCAGACAGCAGTCCGCTGCACTGTGCCCATTGATGCTTTGGCAGTAAGCCAGCTGAGCTGAGCTGATACTTTCTCATCCCGGATTAGTTTATTTTTGATAGATCCATCAACGGCTAACACGAGAGCAGTAGTTGGTGTGAACATGGCAGAAGTCATGAACCAATGGCCACGTCTCGGGAGAGAAGTCATGAGCTCACGATCATACGTCGAAGGGTGTCGATGCCGCATAACGTACGGGCTGGCGGCCGGTCGGAAACCGAATCACGCGAGAATTTTTGGGCATGGCAGGACGCGTCGCGTGAGGAAAGCAGAGGTGAGGTGAAAACATGGCTGAACTTCGGCTCGCTCGTTCTCGCTTTCCGTGAGAGCAACACCACTCTTCCCATTGTTTCGAAGCCAAGTACGAAGGCTCAATCTACAGTATATACTAACTTCCTCCCTCTGACCTCACCCCTTTGTACCGCTTCAACACCCATAATTGCTTTTTGTAAGCCCCCCGATCTGATCTCAACCGGATGCGTACTCAACAACCCAGTGTCCAACAGCCTCTGGACCATCGCAAACCACTTTCGCATAAAGTCGGCATCCCTCGGTCTTGCATCTCTCCCATAAGGTCGTGGCCAAGTAATCGCTTGATTGAACATAGTCATGCAAAAGATCCAATCTGGCCTCACACTCCTCCGCGTGTGTGAACGCAAAGGAAAGGGATTGAGACCGACATATCTGCCTCCAGCTTTCCCAATTGCTTCGTAGCACAGCTTCATCGATTCTGAGGTTGCGATACAGTCTAGTGCGAAAGCCAGTCTGTCATTGGTGTATTGGCGGATGTCTGCTGCGGTGATGGGAGAATGGTAGTCGAAGACAATTGCAGCGCCGTAGGAGCGGACGAGCTCGAAGTTGCTAGGCGAGCAGACTGCTATTGGGATGAAACCGGACCTGAAATGTGTTAGCCTCTAGAATCTAGATTGATGAAAGTACTGACCACTTCAACATCTGCAACGCCATAGTTCCTGTAGCAGTCGATGCTCCATAAACCAAAACATGAGCAGGACCTTCTTCGCAAGATGAGGGACGAATTGACAAGCCCATGTTGTGATACAGAGCCAGACCAACTGTAGCAAGGCCTACAGTGAGTGTACATGCTGCTTGCATCTTCATACTGGGTGGAACTTTGAAAAGTAGAGTGGCCGGCGCAGCCACATACTCTGCAAAAGAGCCATTGTGTGGTCGCTCAGGATTGTTGCCAAAAACGCAGCCGCAGACTCGATCACCTATCGCGATGTCACTTCTCTCAATCTCGCAGACGTCTACCACAGTTCCTGCGAAGTCGCAGCCCTGGGATTGCATTCAGCTTAAATCTGATTATCCTGAAACGGCTGTTGTTCATACCATGAGAGCGCCAAGAGTTGGCGACAGATCGACAGACTTTCCATCGAACGGGTTGATTGCGAAGCAGACGACCTTCACCAGAACCTCTCCCAATTCCAGAGTTGGTACCGGAGACGTGGCAGAAAAGACGATTTTGCCAGACCCCGCCACAGTCAAGGCTTTCTGCGATGTTGGGATGTCAGCCATGCTTGAGTGTCGAAGAATTTGCAGAGAACGGCGAGACACTCTGAATCATCTGCCTCGCTCGTCTGGGACGACACTGAAGCTTCGGGCTGTCCTAGTCGCCACGTCCCTCTTGACAGTTTCAAGAACCTGACACCGTAGCATGAGATGATTGCATACTCCCTGCAAACCTAGAATGGTCCTTTTTAGGGCCTGTCGGCTGTTTGATTCATTGTTGTCAGACGGTTGGCTGACCGTGACAGTACGCCATGATATACAGACAGTTCGCCAGTCGAGGGCTTGCTTCGGAATCCGTTCTCCATATTCTCCACGAGTGGCTACCGACGCAAAAAGCCGAGGAAGTTTGAGACGACGCTCTAGCTTTAGATGCAGGCCCTTGTGTTCCTTTCTGAGTATCGATAAGCGGCAACGCTCGTATTCTTCGGCCGTTTGCAGGCTCTTCGTGTTCCAGACTTCATCGCCATATCATGCGCTGATCATCATGATGTCTCTGGGATTGGAGTCGAATGTTTCTGGATGGAATGAGCCGTCTGGTGGGATATGAATATTGCCAGATTGTTCACTGCGCTGTGTGATGCTCGATGATATTTGGGTTTAAGTCTCGTCTTTCGGTATTTAGTCTCGTCCTGCTTCTACAGATATTGCTGTAGTTCCTTGAGGGGATGTCTTTTATCGAGGCGGCAATGTGGTAGTGGGACGCATCCATCGGTCTCCCGCATCTCTGATGAGATGGCCCTAACCTGTATCTAGTTTGGAGATGGATTGCCATTGTAGAGGCAGGAGGAACGAGCGAGGTTGTGAGAAGAAGGAGAAATGGAGGTGGCTGGGAACGAGGGAACGCACGGCACAGCCGCACAACGGGCCGCTTGGCTGATCTCATCTTCATCTGCGCCATCAACGATAACAATTCCAACCTCAGACATCGCTCTGATACACCCTATATTTGCTCACTATTTGCCCCTTCGCAATGCCTCGTGATGGAATGAGCCGCGAAAGATACATGCTCAATTCCGGTGCGCTAGGATGGCTCGAAGGCGTAACTCTCACGTCCTCGACCATGAAAGGCACCCATTATTTTGGAGGCGTACCTTACGCCCTACCCCCCGTTGGCCCATATCGATTCCGGCAGGCGCGGCCCCTGCCAGATCGTTTTCGATACGGCACAAAAGCGAATGCAGGCCGATATACCAAATCAGCAGCCGTCTGCCCTCAGCCCGCTTGGTTGGGCCAAGCCGATGAGAGACTGTGGGATGAAGACTGCCTCCAGCTGAACATCTACATCCCCAATGAAGCTTCCCCAGTAGGCGGCTTCCCTGTCTTCTTCTACATCCACGGCGGCTTTCTGCAATGGGGCTCTGCGAATCTAGATCCCACGATTCTAACCGCATTGCTGAGTGAGACAGCCTTCAAAGCCATCATTGTTGCTCCTGCATACCGCGTGAACGCTTTTGGGTTTCTCACAAGTAAGGAACTGCTTGCAGAAGCCCATGCTCACGGGGAGCCAGCCGGCAATATGGGATTTTGGGATCAGCGGCGTGCTCTGGAATGGACGGCGCAGAACATAGGTGCCTTCGGCGGCAACAGCAACAACATCACAGTCGGTGGCTACTCGGCGGGCGCACACAGTAGCTTTCAACAGCTCGCTCACGAGCTTTACTTTGTGCCAGAGGAAAAGGCAATCATAAAGCGAGTCATCATGTGGTCCAACAGCCCAGGCGTACAACCCAAAGCTCTCTTGGAACAACAGAAACAATTCGACGAGTTACTGACGGCTTTGAAAATCCCTGCATCCCTCTCAGCCAAAGAAAAAATTGAAAAACTGAGGAACACATCTCCTCAAGAATTGGTAGCTGTGCAAGGCACGCTTAAACTCTCAGAGTTCCGCAGTTGCTCCGATGGGCACTTCATTTCAAAAAGTCTCATCGCAAACATCAACAACGGCGATTTTGCAAGACGTATGAAAGCGCGAGGCATTCGAATCATGAACGGAGAATGTCGAGACGAGCACAATCTGTATCGTGCCTGGCGCATGCCTGATTCCACATACGAAGCTGTACACACCAGGCTGTGCGCAGACTACCCGGAACAAGTCGTCCAGAAGTTGATGTACGCTACGTGCGGCGACAAGAAGGCATTGCCAGCCGGATTTAAAGATTGGCAAGATGCTTTTGGTCGCCTCTATGCCAACCTCCAGGTCCACTGCCTTGAGAGAGGCTTCCATCAAGCATTGGTCAAAGGCGGGCTGGAGAGTGGCAAGGACTTATTCCGCTATCGTTTCGATTGGAGAACCGAGGCTTGCGATTCAAGTATTCCACCAGGTTGGGGAGTCACACACTCTACAGACATGGACATATGGTTTTGGGGCTTGTTCGGCAAAGGTCTAACTCCCAGCGAGAAGGAGGTTCTGAAGCCGTGGAACGAAGCCTTTGCGACTTTTGTGAAAGGCGAAGTACCTGATTGGAAACTCACAAAAGTCACGGAAATGTGCAGATTAAGGGAAGACGGCATGACAGATATTTGGGAAGATGATCGATGGGATGAAGGCCTTCGGATCTGGGATGCTGTGAACGGCCAAGAGGGTGCTGGCCTCTGGGGCTGGATCAAGGCTAAGCTGTAGAGTCTCTGGCTGGTCCCGGTTCAATGCCAGTGCTCTTTCGTGACACTTCGGTCCCGCCTGTGTCACCCGAAACCTGCGACTACTGCAGTTTGCCGCGAAGCGGTACAGTCCCGACGGATACCAGCATGCAAACCAGCATGGCAAGCTACACTGAGAGCTCCAAACGCTCTTTACCTGCTTCTGTATTGCATTCGACAAGAACGAGAATCACGCTCTCTGCAGTACGACAATGAAACACAGCAGCATGTAAGCAGAGCCGCCTTGCAGTCCGATGCGCAAGCTCCGAACACATTGTCTTGAAGGAGTTGCTTGTCGGAGACAATCGCGCATTCACCAACACAAGCGATACATACGCAGTATGTTTGTCACCTCTCACCACCAATACATATATCTTCTTCTCCTCTTCCTCTTTTCAAATAGCATCAACTCCCGCAGCAACACAGAAAGTGCTACTCTCCACCAACACTAGCAACACTGACACTGGAAATCCCCATCCAACGCTCAGCTATACCAACGAGATGTTTCCCACCAGTCAACCAGACATGGCCAGCGCGTACAACTCCCACGCCCCTCTTCCTCTCCCAGGCTTCACCGCCGCCCAGACCGGCCAGTCCCGCATCGCGTACTTCATAACCCGCAACAACGGCCTTCCCGTCCCTCTAATCCCCGCCGATGAGCTCCCCTTCACCGTCAAGCTACAGAACGTTCCCCGTGTCTTAAGCCCAGAGCAAACCTACGGCCTGCGATACATCGGCAACGCCGCGTATACAGGCTGCACGTTCAAACTGGAGCGCGAGGGCCCTACTACTGTTGCTGGAGCTTCTATGCAGCCCTCGACCAGCCAGCCTCCGAATGAGACCACCCATTCCCGCACCCAGAGCAGCATCGGCAAGCAGTTTCTCGCTCCCGATGTCCTCGCTCGCCAGGCCTTCGCACAGACCGCCGGGTCCCCTTCCAGCTTCACCTACCCTAGCACCACGGTAAAGCGTCCGGTCTCTGCCGCCGAAGCAGCCAAATCCTGGCGCCGCACTAATCCCCTTCTCTCTCCCCCGAGTACTCATACCAACGGCCACAGCGATGGTACGCAATCCGTCATCGACACCATCCTCAACTCCACCTCCGGCGCCGAGACAGCCGAACGCATCGGCTACTGCAGCCACAACAGCACTCCTCCACCCTCCGGCGTCGTCCCCGACCAAGAGCGAAAGGAGTACTGCACCCACTGGATCCTGCAAGGCTGGTGCGCTTACGAGCAGCAAGGCTGTCGCTACAAGCATGAGATGCTGGATAAGAATGGTCTCATCAAGATCGGGATCAGACATGTGCCGAGATGGTGGCAGGAGCATAATGCACTGATCAAGCTTGGGGGAGATAGACCGGTGCTCGTGGGACCGCTGAAGAAGCCGGAGGAGTGGTTGAAGATGAGGAAGAGTAGTGATGCGGACAGTGAGAGGTCTTTCACCACGTCTGGGACTGAGGGTGGTTCGTTGAGTACTGGGGTTTCGAGTGAGCAGGAGCCAAACGTTGTTCCGGTAAAGGAGGAGAAGAAGATCGTCAAGAAGGTTGAGACGATGAAGGAAGAGAAGAAGTTGCCAGCGACTCGTCCGCTAACGCCAGTCCAGGCTGAGAAGCTCCACAAATCGTCTTCCGGCAGCGACCTGATCGAATTCGCTCCTCTGCTTCCAACTCCATCCTCGTCCACGGCATCCATCAGCTCCATCGTCGTCAACGCTCCGGACTCGATGCATATCCCGAGGCATACCGTCAAACCACAAGAGCCAGGCCAGAAAGCAGACTTGCTCAAGAAAGTCGACACTTCCACCAAGACGCCCACCAAGACGACTGAGATATTCGTTCCGGTCGGCGAGTCTCCCGAAGAGCACATCGCCCAAGTTAAGAAGCGCGGGCGTGTCGTCCGCAGCAGCAAGACTGCCCGTGCTTCGTCCCCAGTTGAGGCCGAGAAAGCCGAATCGGAAGCCAGCTCGTTCAAAGCCCAGGACATCAAACCTGCCGGATTGTCTAGTTCTCGCTGGGCCAGTCCAGAAGCCGAAGCCGAAGAGAAGAAAGCTCGCAAGCTCAACAAGTCCGGCTGTCGCCCGCGCCGCCCAGCTTCTTCCTCCCCTCGCGGCACCGCCGAGAAGAAATAGGTGATTCATCGTGCTACAAATGAGAGGGAGACCAGAGCCGGCGGTATCATGACGAGAGTGTTGGAGTTATTGGGTACCACCAGAGCATATCATCATCTATAGTCCTTCCATATCGGCGTGTACGGAGTTTTTGATTTCTGTAACTTCCCGCCTTCTTTCTCTGCCTTCGAACTCTTTCGTGATTTTCCAGCCTTGCGTTCTTTCGAAAGCGGCCTGAAAGGGCAGTTGAGTACCAACGCTTGGCCTTCTCCATTCGCATTTCCTTTAGCCATCGAGGCAGCCTTTCAGCAAGGTGTTCAAAACCGCCGCTCTTTCCGATCTATCTGTCTTGCTTGTCGATGCAATCAATATGCTTTGTTGTCTCTCCTTCGCTTCCTCTCTTTTCACTTCGCCTTGAGCAGCTTCTTCCCATGCTCACTCACCACCCCATCCAAAATCTGCCGCATCTGCTTACAGCCATCCAGTCCCACAGACACCATAGCCTCCAACCTCGGCATCTGTATGCGCGTCTCCATAACCAGCACGTTAACCTTATCCTCTCCACACGACGTGCCCATAGTCAAGAAAGGTAACTCCAACTCCTCGGTCCCATTCAAATCCAGCAGAGGATCCGCATCCTCGTCATTCGAAGCATAGGAGGCAGTCGAGCCAATCGTACATGCGGAGATGTAGTCCTTCATGGGCACACCGGCATCGATGAGCGCCAGAGTTGCTGCGTTCAGGCAAGCTGCAAGAAGCGCACCGTCTTGCGAGAGAACGTGAAGCGAAATGGTAATTGTGGAATGAGGGTAGAAGGAAGTAAAGACAGTGTCTGAGAAAGCAGAGGAGACGGAGTGTTGCATTTCTTGCGTGCGTCTAGTATAGATAAATCAGCAAAAATGAAAACTATACTCACCTTCCTTCCACCAACTTACTTGTCTGTCCGCGATCTCTTCTTCCGGTCCATACCGCTGAAGCCCGCAATGCCAATCTCCACCTCGATGGCCGCTTCTCTACTCTGATTGTCCCGCCCGCCGCCTCTTGCCTGCTGCCGCGGGCCCAGCACGGTGCAGATGATTTTGGTGTTGCCCATCTCGAAGTAGCTGCTGCCATCTGCGGCGGCTTGTGTCGAAATTTGGCCGTGGATGCGCCGTAACTCGTTCCATCGGCGGCCGTCGATGCGCAGGTGCGCCAATGCGTAAGTTGAGCTGTCCAGCGGCATGTAGGGCGTGTTGTGTACGGTTCAAGATGTCGACGGCGAGTAAAAGGTCAAGGAGGAAGATCTTCGCGGCACGGACCACTCTTAAGAAACTCTCGCCATGGGAAATCGCGACTTCATTTTCCCTCCTATCGCTGCACACAATAGGAAGTCCATCGCGAAGATTGCATCCAGATGACACTGACTACGGCTTCATCAGCACATGTCTCAACATCACCCTCTCGGGTTGTGGAGATGCCAGTCACGCAACAACTTCCGCGCACTTCTTCCCGATCTCGGCTGTCCTTCGACGAGGACTGTCGGATCCAGATGACACACCTGAATCAAACATACGACGAGTATGACGCTTGAACGATGTTGCTGACACATTGAACAGTATTTCCGCGTATGTACCGTCAGCAGCTCGACGATATGTCTGTCTTTCTCCGCGGATTGCAAGGATGTTGTCCTGGTATAAAAGTGTAAAGAATCTTTAGACTTTCTGACAGTCGTTGGAATATCACACCTCATCCGATAAATGAAAGATGGCTCTCACACCCGAACAAGTCTCAATCATTCGATCAACAGTTCCAGTCCTCCAGGAACACGGCAATACCATCACGTCCACTTTCTACAAGACTGTCCTCGAGGAGAATCCGGCTTTGCACAACATCTTCAATCAAACCAATCAGGACAACAACCATCAAGCAGAGGCTCTCACTGGATCACTACTCGCATATGCCTCTCATATCGATGACCTTGGTGCCCTTAGTCATGCTGTTGAGAAGATCTGCCACAAACATGCCTCCCTGTATATCCAACCCGAGCACTACGAGGTCGTCGGCGAGGGCTTGCTACGAGCGATGGGGAAAGTCTTGGGTGATGCTCTGACCCCGGAAATCTTGGGTGCTTGGACGGTGGCATACTGGCAACTTGCATCCGTCTTCATCAAGAAGGAAGAACAGCTTTACTCCGAGCGCCAAGGCTGGACAGACTGGCGAGACTTCATTATTACTCAAAAGGTCAAAGAAAGTGAAGAAATTACTTCACTCTACCTGAAGCCTGTCGATGCCGTAGCTCTTCCTAAGTTTTTCCCGGGCCAATACATCTCGCTCCTGGTTGACGTGCCTCACTTCGGCTACCAACAGTCGAGGCAATACTCACTTTCTGACGCCCCTAATCCCGACTTCTACCGCATCAGCGTCAAACGGGAACTCGGTCTCAATTCTCTCGACTCGGAAGCCCAGGCGCGCCCCGGCTGGATCTCCACCATCCTGCACAGCGACAAGAAAGTCGGCGACATCGTCAAGCTCTCTCATCCTGCTGGCGACTTCTTCTTCAACCCAATGAAGGACCTCGATGGCCCCGTTGTCCTTCTCTCCGCAGGCGTTGGTGTCACGCCTATGATCTCCATCCTCAATACTCTGGTACAGTGTGGCTCGCAACAGCACATCTCTTTCATTCACGGTGCCAGGGATACCTCCGTTCAGGCTTTTGCTGGCCATATTCGCGAACAAGCCGAGAGGCATGAAAACGTCCATCCTGTTGTGTTTATCAAGAATCAGATCGAGCGATCAAAGTACCACCATACCGGCAGGTTAGATCTTGCAAAGCTCGACGGCAAGAAAGACCTACATGTGAACGACAAGACCACGAAGTACTTTGTCTGTGGCCCTGAGAGCTTCATGGCAGATATCTGGAAAGGTCTGTGGGGGATGGATGTGGATGCTGAGCGGATCAAGATGGAAGTCTTTGGTACTGGTGACATGCCTCTGTGAGGTCGATTTGGGAGGGAGTATGTAAGAGTATTGAACACCGCCAAAGGCACGATTCCGCCACCTCCCAAGACTCTCAACTCTTCGAGTCGTACATCAGTGCCCCAAAGTGCGATCTCACAGCGGATATCCAGTCCGAGTATTCCGTAAACTGACCCGCCTTCATACCCCATACCCACGCGGCGCTGACTTTATGCACGAATATAAACCAGAGACTTTCTTTGAGTTTGCCCATAGCAATCTCAACACGACCATCATGCTGATGACCGTCATCAAGAAAGTCTATGCTGCCAACAGCCCTGCGTGGCGATGTGAGAACGTGTCGAGCGTCTCGAGCATGTGTGTGACCAGAGAGACGGGCTGGACTGGCGGTGGTGTCGGCTTCGCTTTGGTCCAAAGCCCACCCCAAGAAGTTGCTGCCATCGATATCAAACACAAAACCACGTCCACAGTCGCCACTGTCAGGGCAGTAGCAGCCATAACTCCAGTATTTCGACGGCAGAAGTCGGTCGGGATCTTGAATGAGCCGGAGACGGTAGACTTGAGGTCGAAGGGTGGCGTAGCTCGTGCCGCCAGGAGTTACTTGGCCAAAGCAAATTTTCGGGCCTTCTTATCTGCCTTCTCTTTCCGCTGCGCCTCTTTCTTCTCCGAAAGCTTTCTGTTGATGTGCACCTGCAAGGCAGCGACGTTGAGGTACCAGATATCTGCTTCCTTCGGCGTCTTCAGGATTGAGGGATCTCGGGTTATTAGCTCGACAGTAGGAACGATGGGAGGCTCAGGAGTAAATGAATGTTTGGGATACGCTCAAAGTCAATATCCGTCAAGGACGAGATAGAAGCAGAGACGCGCCCTCAGGGTTTCGAAGATCAAGCCGATGACTTCTAGACGAAGAGTGCGAAGGTTGTTGCAGGGCTGGAAGGCGTTGGTATTGGATGATAAGTGCGACTCACCCAAGACTCCCTTGAACGTGATGATATGATCTCGAAGTATGGTGGAGCTCCGGAGGACATAATCGAGTGTGTTGCCGCACACGAAGGTTCGGGTACGTACCCACGCGTCAGCTGCTTCGTCGAGGAACTGGTGATTTACCAGAAGTCTGAGCAGCGGGGACTCGGCCGTATACGGGTCTTTCTCTTTTTGCTGTCGAGGTGATTAGAGTTCGATGGGAGATGAGTGGAAAAAGTGGCGTGCTCTTACTCAATTACCGGATATATTGTAGTTGTATCTTCTCCTGCAACGAATCTCCTTCTTACACCACGCTCCGATACGGGATAATCTTGAAAGTCTTGCCGTTTCCGCCGTAAGCGAGCTCGTAGATCTCGTCGCACAGCTCCCGGGGCAGCTTCTCAAAGAACAGGGCGTCTTTCTTGTCGCGGTCGGCGGCAGCGACGGTCTCGGGTGTGTCCTGTAGAAGGGCGCCATGCTGATGTCGCAGATCGAGTGTCAGCGGGCGATTTTGTGGTGAGGATGTAGAGGATGGAAAGTTGCAGAAGCTTTGGGGACAGTCGAGACGCTTGGCAGCAGGCTAGCGGCTATTAGCGCAATCACATGCAATTTTTGGCACTCTCCGAAGCACTCTTGATCGACTCACTTGGACTTCTCCACACCACGTACTCTCCACAGTTCTATAAATGTGAGATGATACATAAATTAAATGCAGTGTAATCTCATTCAAAACCGCCCCTTCCTGTCTCTCAAGTACGATAGCAGCTTGACCAGGGTTACTTGCTATCCTACGATTTCGCTCAGAGTACGATCCTCCGCAATAAGCTCACTACCAACAGGCCCATTCATCGTTTCGTACCTAAGAGGCTGCAGTCCGTAACAAGTTTCCCTACGACATTGTAGTGCTATCAGCCCACACCAGAGTCTGCTGCAACTCAGGCCGATCCATCGCCATTTTTCTTCCCTAGTCATGCTGGGTCTTGAGTAATGGTACAAGCTGAGACCACTTCAAGAGGTTGTCGCCAGCAATCTCAACAGCACCACCGAATTGACCGCCGTCACAATGCCAAGAGACACTACCACTCCAGCCAAAGCCATTGAATGTCGCTGGCAGAACGCATTGGACGTGTCGGCCATGCTTGAGACCAACGTGGGTGTGTTGACGGATGTGATGTGGAGTCTTCTTCTACTCAAATCAAGAGCTCGCCTTTTCGCATCTCTTCTTGTTGCTGGCAGGTCTGCCTTCTTTCGAGATTCTTTCTCCGTCTACAGCTCTTCGTCTTTATGCAGATCGTCGTCCTTCCACAGCTCCTCTTCCTTTTGGAGTGCCTCCTCTCGCAGCTCTTGTCTTTGCGCAGCGCCTCTTTTCGCAACTCTTCCTCCTTCCGAAGCTCTTCTTCCTTCTGCGACGACGCCTTTCCCAGCTCTTCATCTTGTCACTTTTCTTCCTCTTGTCTGAGCTCTTCTTCGTTGCGCAATTCTTCTCCCTTCCGCAAGCTTTCTTCCTTCCGCAGCTCTTCTTCCTTCCGTAGCGTCTCCTTCCGCAGCTCTGCCGCGTGTCGTAGCTCTTTCGCGTGTCGTAGCTCTTTCGCGTGTCGCAGCTCTTCCGCGTTTCGCTACTCCTCTGATCTTCTCTCTCTCTCCTCCTATAGCTGCTCTATCCTCTTTCGCGGCTCTTCTATAGTTGCCTTGTAATCATCGCAGAGCAACACAGGCGAACTGGTGCCGCCCAAATCCCGGACCCATTTGTACCCAGTCACTGGTTGTGCATCCACTTCCCATAGCCAAGCTTCTTCGAATTCGTCTTTCGTGGTACTTTCATCGTTGTCAGACGGCATTGGTTGATCGAACTCGATCCGCCCCCAAATTTTCTCCTTCCGCTGATCTTCTTGCTGCTTTCCCCTTCTGCCTTGCTACATCCTTCCCTTCGAGCGGCCAGCTTTTCATTGAGATAATCCTCCAGGCCAGCGACATTTTGGCGCCAGATCTCATGTTCCGCTTCCGTCTTTGCCAATCTGCAATGTTCTGCTAGGAGTTTGATATTGCACAAAGAGTGAATATTGAAAGTACCCTCAACGAATTTGATGCCCTCAAAGTCGTCATCCGTGTAAAAGTCGTCATCTTTCAGCTTGTGTATGCAGCAGATGCGCCCTTTGACAAAATCAAAGATGCTGTCGTCTACCTCGAGACGCAGAGTGTGTATCTTCTTGCAAAACTCCATACAACCGAGCTGAGTGGAATTCCTGAAGTAACCGCGGCTCAGAAATGTTTCGAAGGTGGTGAGATGAGATTGCAGTGCTTTCGAGTGCTCGAGAAGCGCCTGGACACCCTTATCGCATTTGACAGTCCTGCCGCGCATCCAAGAAGCCAATGCTTCATCGAAGAATTGCTTATTCACAAGCAATTTGATCAGCGGGCATCTAATATTGGACAAGTTCGTGGTGGTCTGCAATTACATTAGTCGTGCTTCATTGGAGAAACAGGGCAGTGGCAGCACATGCTTTCCATATCTTCTCGCAGTCCGCTCACGACCCGCCACTTCTTCCATGGTTATAACAGAAACCACCGCGCTCTCGGGAGCATATGCCAGCTCATAAATGCTGTCGCACAGCTCGCGGGCAGTTTGTCAAAGAAAGGGACGGCTTTCTCGTCGCCGCCGCCGGCGTCGGCTTCGGTGTCCTGCGGAGAAGACACCATGTTGATGTCGCTGCTCGAGTGTGGGCGCGCGGCGATGGTATTATCGAACGCACAATAGAAGTCCCATCGCAGAAGGCATACTCGTAGATGCAGTCTCGAAGTTCTCTCGGTAATTTCTCGAGGAAGGTCATTGCCTTGGTGGTGGGCTCAAGCGTGGATGTCGCAGACTCCGAGTCCGCTGGTAGATGCACAGGTGTCATAACCATCGAGTCCGCTGATCAAGCAGCAGACATCGTGGCCTCTGAGTCCGCTGGTAGATGCGCCACCTCCACTAGGACGCCGTCGAGGGTGGCCTCTGGAGGTCGAGGATGGAAGAAGATCGGCTCGACGTTGTCGAAGGAAGGAAGTGTGTGAGCGGAGTCAATGTCGAGAAGAGAAAGATCCAGAGCTGCAGGCCCGAACATGAAGACCAAAGACTCTGCATATCGAGGTGAAGGTATCTGCCTGCGCCTGCGCCTGTGCTTGCTGTGTCATTCTGTATACAACATCTGACACATTGCTTGGCGAGAGTGTTCGCATGAGTTGGTATATCCAGCTGAGAGCATCAGACAGTCCACTCTGGCTGTGAGATACTTGTGATTCCCCCAGCTTACAATTTTTTGAGGATTTAACCGACGCTTGCGACAGACGCTCCCTTCACAGACCGCTCGGGAGCCCAGATGCGCGAGAAAGCTGGGGAATCAGAGGGACTCTCTGGTCAAATGGCAGAGGAAGGCCGAGCTGAAGCGGTGTCGGTGTGATTGAGCGGTCATTCAAAATTTGTGCCTCTGCATAGAATACCGAGCGACGGCGCCACTCCCTCCGAGACTCGAATGTTCTCCAGACTGTTTTGTATCAGATTATCCGTGTTGGGTTCTAATGCCTCTGCATGGGAGCAGGCTGTATTTCCGGCGGGCACTCCATCCAGCTATATTGCCACAGGCTTATTTGCTAGCATTCTCAGCCGATAATATGCTGCATTCTTCCTTGGACTCAGTTTGCCGCGCATTCAGAAGACTTTGCCCAATCGATAACGGCACAGACATTTCAGCGGTTGGCGCTCGCTTTCGTATTGCAGACGACCAGTACCAGCGCATAATCCAATTTCGAACGTCTCATTCTCACACATCCTCATAGTCAAACCATTAGCGAGAGCAGAAATCCATGGCATGCAGTCCAGTCTCATCCCGCTTTTGACTCCTCGTCCAGCGGCTTGACAACCACGTCTGCCACCTTCACATCGACATCCGCATTGTTGGCCTCTTCGTTCTCCTTATTCATCATTTCTTTGAGCTTCTGAAAGTCTTTCTCCATGTCTTTGGGATCCTGACCTGGCTTGACGTCCCCCATCTTATCGTCGTTGCCTTTGACTTCAGCAGGCGGTGGTTGGGGAGACTTGCTCCTCCCTCGTCCGACTGCTGCATCCATATCCAGACCAGATCCTGACGCAATTGGCTGTGGGCCCATGTCTTCCATACCGATGACACCAGGGCCCCTAGCATGAGGTTGCTCATCGTCCATGTTGACTTCCGCTGCCGCTGAGACTGTCACTCCCGGCGCCTCACGTCCGACTGCTGCCGCTCCACCCGCCAAAAGAGTTCTTCGTGAAGTCATAGGATTGCCGGTGGGAGTCACTGGTACCACGCCTGCCTCTTGCTCTTGCCTCAACAACTCTCCCTGTGTGACTGCACCTTGCTCTCGTAGTTGTGCTTCCATAGACGTGTCAGAGGAGGTACTAGCATCGCTCTGTTCAGACAACGTTGGTGAGACTATTGGCGACGAGGATGGCTGCGATCCCATGGGCGTACTTGACATGCCGTGGAGGGCAGCCGACACAGTCTCAACACTACCAGCGCTGTACGAGCCTTCGCTCGTCTCCGTACTCTCGCCGTGAGACTCACCATCTGCAGCAGACGTAGGCGCCAGCAGATTATTCCTCAGCCAAGGTATCGGCGTGAGAAGCGCTCCTCCCAAAGCCTCATCACTGCCCAGCCCATCTCTTTCGCTGATCCCATTCACCTGAGCCTCTCCATTCGTCAAAAAGCCGCCGTTCAGTGAGTTGTGAAGATTCGGAAGCGAGAGGTCAGAGACGGGCGAGCTCACAGACACGATGCGGTCGAGAGCGCGAAGGTAGGCGGGGAGGAAGCGGTAATGTTTCTTCGGATGTAGTACAAGCTCCGCAAGCCGCTGGATCGTATACGGCGGGNGCGGGCTTTGAGAAAAGTCGTGTTCTAGTACCCGCCTCGAGACCTGATATGAGCTCAGCAGCTCTGGGGGAAGTGTGCCCGGGTCCAGCTCCATTCCGCCGCGGACCTGTGGGGGTGGCATCTCTTCTGTCTTCTGGGATTGCATAATCTCAAAGCCTTGGTATTCTGGGTGATTCGGTGGTGACGGCGGTTTGCCTGCCGCAAGCTCTGTGGGCGCGTCATTCTCCTTGGTGCTGCTCTGACTGTTGGACGGTGCGTCTTGGTCTGTGTCGAGCAAGTCCAGTTCGGTGGTCTCGGTCTCGCTCGTGGGTATTTGGGGAGGCGTGGAGGCGACGACCTCTGGATCGATCGTAGGCGGAGGTGGTGGTGGAGGGACAGTAGGTATCGGGAACTCGTTGTGGACGATGTCATGGAGTCGTTGGAGCATGAACTCTAGCACGCGAGCCCATTCTACGCTGTCGCGAGTCAGCCATACGTCGCCCGTCAGGAGTGTACACGGGCATACACATCTATTGAGCCGTCGCGCGCAGCGTCCTGTAGTATTTGTTCACTGGAAATCATGGCGGCGCGTGTGGTGTTCGTCGGCGCAAAGTGGCGTTCTAACGCTTGCAAGATTCACGAGATGAACGAAGCTTTCCCTGTGACGCCACGAGCCAAGACTGTAGAGTACTGCGGACGAAAACTACCCAATCTGCAACAATGCGAAAAAACTTTCTAGCCTGCGGGCGGAACATTTTTCGAAACGTCGTGGGAAATCTCTACGGCGTCGTCGCTGTCCTCGTCGTCGCTAGTTGTCGCTCGTAGTCGCTACTTTCATCGTCGTTCGTTATTACTACCCTCGTCATCGCTCGTCGTTACTACCTTTACCGCTATCCTCGTCGTCGCTATTCGTATTATACCTTATTATTACTACTATATCTATCTTTAATATATTTTATAATTACGGTTCTTATTATATCTTATTAATAGGTATTATAAAGTATTTATTTTATATCATTAAGAACTAACTAAATATTTTAAATTAGCGAAGTATAAAGAATCTAAAAATAAGACGAGACGAAAGTAAAGAGATATCTCCTTCGATAATTAATACTCCTATAATACCTAGAGTTCCTATATATCTTAGATATTAATAAGTATACTATTAAGCTAAGGACTTAATAGGTATAATAGGTCGCCTATCGTAGTATAGTAGAAAAGGTAAAACGAGGTAGGGTCTTCAAGGATCTGAACTAGTCGTATTAATAAAAGCTATACCTGCTAACGATATTATAGATATAGATAGAAGGAAGGACTATAGGAGAGAGAGAAGATTTCTCTCTCTAAATCTAGGATCTAACCTTAGTACTAGATACCTTAGGTATCTACTCCTACTAGCCTCCTAATCTATACTTTCCTTAATAACTTCTTTTAGTTCTATATTATAAAAAGCTATTATAAACTATATTTATAAGGAAACGCCTATATTATACTACTAAAAGTACCTTAGAGATACCTTAGAGATACTACTAAGCTAACTTAGTAGCTTAGTATAAGGGTACGCCCGTACTTTACCTCTAAAGATACCTTAGAGGTACCTCGGATATACTACTAAGCTACCTTAGTAGCTTAGTACCTATATATAGAAGAGGAGCCTCCTACCTCTTCTCTTAATTACCTTCTCTAGGTAATATCGAGTATTTAGAATTAGCTACTATAGTCGTATTATATTACTCTATATAAACCCTTTCCTTATAATATTAAACCTAGAAAATAAACTTCAATTATAAAGTTAAGCTTACTATAGTTATTACGAGTAAGGAGAGAAAGATACTATAGTATTATTAATAAAGTTAATAGATAGAGAAGAAAGAAGCTACGAACGAAGTAGAAGACGTATTATAAGTAAACTAAGTTATACTAAGCCTTAGGGTCTAACGCCTAGTAATATAACCTAAGGGACTTTACTAAATACCTGTAATAATAGTATTATAAGTACTTCTAGCTAAAGCTATTCTAGCTCCCTCTAAGCTAATAATCTTTAACTATTTATAAGCTAGTTAAACGAGTACTCTAATTAGATTAATAATTATCTTTAAAAATAATAAGTGCCTTCGAAAAATGATAGCTATCTTTAAGATAGATAATTAGCTTTACAAGTAATAGCTAGGTATTTTAGAGCGACGATAAGTATTAATCTTAGAGCGACGACGACCCCCGAGTAACGACGTATCCCGTACTCTTTTCACCGCTACTACTCGAGTCGAAGATCGCTTCCTGTATTCGTAATCTTCGAGGGTAAATATACTAGTTTGATTATTCTGCAGGTAGGAGTTTTCGTCCGCCTTAGTGGAGAGCTCTATATATAGCAGCCAACTATCGGCCATACAAAGCAAGACTTCTAGTCGAGAGGATTACAGGCAATTCGTAAGTCAAATACAGCTTCAGAACACATGTAAGAATGACTGATTTAATGGGAGGGACGTTGAAGTTGCAGAATAGTTTGTAGCCTCTACCGCGCACAGAGCATGCCTAGAAAGAAAGAAGAGAGCAATTGACCTTCCCTGAGTTCTCTTTTCCAGACGAGACACGATCCTAATATCTTCACAGACCGCACAAGTTCTCCATACAAGCATCTCTCAGCAGTCACCTCTTTAGCCAACGCCGGCCCTTCCAAACGTCTCTCATGGGCTTGCCAACAGTTCGAAGCCACGCAGGCTAGTCCACACATTTGGCTGCACTTGAAAGTCCAGCTGCTGCGAATAATATTGCTGCACTGCTTCCGTACAAAGCAGTCGAATTGAACAAGGAAATTTTCGTGACTGGCTCCCAAACGCCACTGCTAATCCGATAATCCGCTGAATCTAAAGTTGTAAAAAAAAGTCGAGAGGTGAGGAAGGGGTTCAAGAGCCGTTTCGTCGAGTGCCGTTGCTCCTGGCGTCGTCGCCTCCGGGTATGCTAAGAGCTTTGAGGATGACGAGCATTTCGTCCCGCTTTCCTGGCTCCTTCATCCGCTTCGCTCTTCGCCGCAAATCCGCACAGATCTTGGAGGGAGGTGTAGCACCGCCGTACTGCCACTTAGGCTGAGGCCGGCACGTATCAGCGCGAATGTGCAACCATTTCCGCAAGCTGTCCAGGGCTCGGGAGGGTTGGTTCTGGGTCGTGTGAAAGCGAATCTTGAGGTTCTCGTTCTTGCAGAGCTTGCTCTGCTCGTCTGGAGGAATTCGCTGAAGCCAGAGCAGTAGACCGTCGAAGATGAAGTCGGTGACGGCGCAGACAATAGGGCACAGAGAGTGGATGATGGGTAAGACTTCGTTGCGGACCTGGCGGGTTGCGAGGGTTAGCGGATGTGGGGCAGCCTCTCTGCCTTCGTTGTTGCTGCTAAGTGGCAAGACATGGATGGTAACGTCTTTGAGGGCCAGCTTGTAGATTTCGATCCGGAGCTCGGCGGGCAAGTCGTAGAATGTAACGCGCGGTTGCGGAGCGGGCGCAGGTCTTGGCCTCGCCGGAGCGAGTGGAGCATAGCGGCGGGAAATGTTGCTCATGTTGCTCATGATTGCTGCTGGCGGGAGAGGGGGGTGAAGCTTAAGAAGAGTGGCAGGTCGAGGGCAGGAACTGGAAAAGCGATGGTGCGGCGCTGGACATAGTCCAAGGCGAAGCAAGACCGAGAGTGAACCAAGGCGCCTAGGGAACCGCCGCTCAGTTGCGTTCCAGAAGTCCAGATGGCTTTGGCGGGCCGGTTGGGAGGACGCAAGGTGCTGCAATGCGCCGTCCGTGGTCGAGGGCGAGCAATGGGAGTGCGTCTCAGGCCGCGCAAGAAGGCGTCTCGGGCGCGGTTGGAGGAGGATATGTCCTGGCAGCGGACGAGGCGGGTGATGATCGGGGAGCAAAGCAAGGAGGCTGCACGCAGTCGGCGGTTGAAGGCTCCAAGGTTTGGCGAGAGGCTGACAGCAGATGAGGTCCCGTTCTCAATCCCGCAACTTTTTTGCGCGCAACTTTCGTCCCGGCACTTTTGCGCGCGCCCAAGTATAACCCACGCGCCGTATGAAGCTGCTCGCAAATGAAGTGAATAACTATGTGTATGTATATGGTTGTTGTCTCTACAAAGAAGCAGCAGTCGTATCTTCGACCGAACCCCCAGGCAAAGCAAAAGTGGAATTGGCACTTCACTAAGGCAGTGGGCCGGCACGTCCGGAGACATCCCCTAGGTATCTTCCAGTTTCTGCTTCTTCTTTCGACGATCACAGCATCAGCAAACCCCTTCTCTGCCTCACGCAATGAAACACCTCGAGCCGCCACCGCAGCACCCAGGACTAGAATTGTCGACAAGGAGACGTCATGACTTGAAGAAGGAGCTATCACTACCCCGAGACTACTCCCCCATTTCCGGCGGCTATGGCGGCCACGCAGAGCAAAACAAGCATAACAGCAGCATTCATCTCTCATTGCCCACCCCTGAAGAAAATGCCGAAACCCCCTAGTCGTCGAGCTAGCGACGCTGAAGTCTCTCCAGATTCTGCCCCCTTCCATTGCTCACTGGCAATGTCGTAGAGCTCCTTGGAACCCGCCGAGTCATCGTCACAGGCGTTCATTTCCCTTCGCTGACAGCCTTGGTATGCGCAGACGTGCCGGCCTCCTTGGTCAGCAGCCGCTGCTTGCCCCACAGCAGATGCTCGATGGCTTTTGTGATGAGCTTGGACCGGTATCCGCTGTTTGTCATGGTGATCTTCTCGCGAGATCGAGACCTTGGGACGTCGGGCGGAAGGTTCTTGCCTTGACTCTTCTCTACCGCCAGCTCTTTCTCGCCCAGTTCGCCTCCGTGCTGATGATAAGCGACGAGTCCTGGGAAGCAGACCACCTCGACAATCGCCTCTTTCTTGACCTTGGCCGCCTCCTTCAGGATCGCTCGCTCGACGCCTTTGACCACCTTGTCCTCTTATGGACTCGCCGCGATCCTTTCCTTCAGGTTCAGACACTCCATGCGTGCGGGCTCGAACTCCTCGTCTTCGAAGGTCGGTGGCCAGTGGTAGACGACGTCTGGGGTCACGCGCATGAGACGACTTAGAGTGCCCGCACGAGAGACAATCTTTCAAAGATACGCTAGGAGCTGTGGAGCCAGCTGGGTGCTCTTGATGTCTTGAAAAGGTGCCAACATTGCCCCAAGCTGCGTCGTGGTCTGGTTGTACTCAGGACGCAAATCGTCGTCGCCTTCTTTGAACGTTGCGACAAAGTGCTACCATTGCACGAGTGCGTTGAAAGCCTAGGAACATGTCAGCTTCATCCACAACTCTGATGAACATGCATCACAGACGTACGATCTTTGTCCTCAAAGGTCGGGTTCCTCTCTTGAACGTCCAACATTCTCTTCTGCTCAGCTGTGCCGCCAAACCACAGATCACCGAAGACATGCTCCTTGAGCGCGCGTCCGACGATCCCCACCAAGAGGGCATGGCGAGTCGATGGTTGTGTCACTAGTATGCGCCACCCTTGCTCGCCATTGCGACCAGCAAGGCCGAGACAGCCGATATAGCGGACCAACTCCTTGTACGTCACGTCAGTGATGAGTCTGTCGGAAAAGCTGCTTGCAGGCTCTGCAGGCTCCGCACTAAAGTTTTTGGCGAACTTGTTGACTTCCTCAGCAAGGCCAGATACCTCTTCGCAGAGGAAAGAGTCTTTGGGGTTGTCTTCTCTGTTCCGCACGAACTTCGGACAGTGTAGTTGAAACTTGGCACTCTGCTCGTCCTGGAACTGGCAACTTGGTAGGCTGTTCAAGATCATCTCCTAGGTCAATGTTGCCGATATGTTCCGCAATCGTCTCGTCTGGAAGGAGATCAGTACAACAAGCATATTCACCCTCGCCAGACTCCACTCACCCGAATCCACAGATCCTCCTGCTTCGCCGACATTTACCTCTTTTACCTGATCGAGGAGGGTCTCAATTGCATCGTGCACTCCCCGCCTGGCTATCCTGTCATGAGCCCCTTGTTTTTGGGATACTCCCCAGCAATCGCAGGCCATTGCTGGAGTTCCTTCAGGATGTTCATGCGCTCTCCTCTGAGGACATCTTCGTTCGGGTCCCTAGCATTGTTGCTGAGGATACGCTCGATACGTTGGATAAAGCTCTGCTTAGCACTTCGCAGGGCTGAGGGACTGGGTTGAGCGCGCGTGGAGCCTGTGTCGGTTGGGCCTTGCGTCAAGCTCTTGTCGTTGAAGCGGATCCTTTGTGAGGCAATTCGCGCTGCGACGAGAGTGTCTCGTCGAACTCGTGAGTGTCGGAAACGCGGGTATGGGGCCGTGTTTGGCCGACCATGATGGCTGTTGCTTTACGAAATCGTGAGGAGGAGAGAATGTGGTATCTTGGAAGGAGCGATGTTGTAATTGCTGAGGACAAAGTGAGGATGGATGTTTGCGAGCGGCAGATAAGAGTTGCATTGTTTATTCCTCCAAATATGCTACCGGACTGATGCGTTGCCATCGTTTTGCTCTTTCCGGCTTGGTTTGCATTTCAGAGCTTGATGGCCGGTTTGGGAATGGTGACACCAAGGCCATGAGATGGACCTCATGCTTACATTGCTGGAGATGAGAAGCGAAAATCATAAGCGACGCAAGTAAGAATTCGGGCAAGCAGCTCGCTTTCACTCTGATTCGTCCGACATGCGATGGATGGCAGCCATCCTCCAATCCTGCTTCCCACGCCCAAGAAACAAGTTCCACCAACACCCTCAAGTCAATTAACTTTCTCGAAATGTATATAAAGTGAGCACGAAATCCTTCAGCTGACGGGCGCAAAAAGTATGCAAGTACTGTACGAGTGTACATCGAGAATGATAAGTCATTCACCTCTTGTCACAAGGCTGATTTAGAGTTTCGAGCCAACATGACGGGATTTTCGAAAGTGATAGGTATAGCCACCTTCAAAAGCCCATTTCATCATATATACTTCAGAATCCCTATTCCGCAGCAGCCTTTTCCACGCCAAACAGAACAAAAAGATGCCTTCCCCAAACCTAACATCTCTCCGCCTCCTTTTCCGCAAACGCCCCAAACAACCCACCACCTCCTCCTCAACCTCCCACTTCCTCTCCCTCCCCCCGGAACTCCGTAACAAAATCTACGCCTACGCCCTCAAATCCCCCTTCCCCCTCTCCCTGCCCTTGACCGACCCACCCTTCCTCCTTACAAACAAACAAATCCGCAACGAAGCGCGAAACCTCTACTTCTTTCTAAACACCTTCCACACAATCGTACGAGACTGCGATGCCCGAGCTCTCCTCACTTTTTTGAAACACAGCATTCCGAAACCGGGGAGATTAGATTTGACGATTACAGTGGAAGGACGGGCGGATTGGAGAGCTTTGGTGGCGTGGTGTAGGGAGGTTTTCGAGGGCAGGGGAGAGGCGCCGGTGGTGTTAGGGGAGGGGATTGATGGAGGTGATGAGTATACGGCTGTGGTAGCGGCGGCGTTGGGGATTGCGTGGGATGTGAAGTGTGATAGGTGGGATTTTGTGGAGGCTGGATTGGAGTTTTTGAGAGTGGCGGCTGGGAGGGTGGATAAGCGGTGGTTAGAGGATTAAATGTTGAGCAGGCTGGTCCTGAAAATTCATCAGCAAAGTTTATCCCAGCAAGTCGTGACAGAGACGTGATGTCGGCCTCGAGAAAAAGTCTTTCATTCAATCGTCCATCGCCGTTCAAGGCGGAGATCGGAGGTATCTTTCCCCATTCATGCCATTTCGCATCGCCCGCAACCTTGCAACTCCGTATGAAACGCCCTTGTCCCATGCTTCTGCAAATATTTGACATTCATCTTACAGAACGACGTTTGCCCCTAGTCGATCGTCATCCTCGAAGGTACCGCTCCTAGCGGGTGTGGTGGTCCGTTAAAGTCTCCTGCAGCCCACTTGCTGCCTTCCAGATCTGCAGTGTTGGGAACCTTTCTTCTTTGAATATGCGGCTTGAGGCCCTTGTTGAAGTTCATCATGCATGCTATTGCGACTCCAATCGTGACGACCACCAAAATGAGTGTCAGAACGGCAAACGTCGTGAGCGAGTTGCGTGCTGCTGCGTAATCCTCCATTTTGGGCGGCGTGTACATGCGTACCAGCTTGAATATGAAGTAGGCCATGGCAGCAAAGTAGACGACCAGAATACCGAACTGGCCAATGTATGATTCTCTTCGGGTGAACCAGGCTGCAAGGAGGAGCAGGACAATGGTGATCGGGATGGCAGCGATGGTGAGGGAGAATTCGGGATCGGAGGTGTTCTTGACTACCACGAGGAACTGTACTGTGAACCCGAGAAAGAAGAAGAAGTCGAACTTCAGAAGGGCAATGTAAATCTGTTCGCACGGCTGTTAGACCCGAGACTTGGCGAGGAGAAATGAAGCATACGGACCTGGTAAACCAGATATCGCCTCTTCAAGCGCAAATCAGCCGAGATGTGCTTGTAGATTGTCCAGGCGAATTCGTTATATAGCTTCCAGGCCACGAATCCCAGCAGAATCGTTCCCAGAGCAATCACACAGGGCGCAGCGGTCAGGAACGGCCTGAGATCTGCCCACGCGTCCTGGTCAATGTCATTGTCAAGCTCTCCCACGGCATCGTCGACCTGTTGGATCTGCACGGAGGCGTAAATGAGCATGCCGAGATTGTAGAGGCAGATGCCAATGACCTGAATGGTATTTTTTAAGCGGAGAGCATCCCAGGTCAGTACAAGCTCGTATATGAAGCCAAAGATGAAAAGGGCCAGGTATGTGGGAATCGTCTTCGTGGGGTCGTTAGGATGGCTTGGGGTCCCTAGATCCCCGCGCTGGTTTTCTGGCACGAGGCTGGTCTGGAATTGATACCAGACGAATGACTCCAAGGCCAAGCAGGCAATGGCCTGGGCGAGGACGATGAGCGTGAAAGCCCATGTCCATTTGGTGTTTGGTATGTACATCCTGGGAGGACGGTTGTTGGCGGACTGTGCTAGATCTCGAGTGGGCAGACCCTCGCGGTCATGGTATCCGCCAGCCTCGTAGGCAGGCTGCGCCGGCGCTCCAGGATTATAGATTGGCGGGCGCTGGGAGGAGAAGGAGGAGTTGCCGGAGAGAGGTTGGTAGGCAGTATCACCACCCAGCAGCGAGGTGCGGTAGACGTGAGTTTTCGACATGTGGCCGCAGCGAAGCGGCCAGACGAGAGGTGGTGGTGGTGGGGTGGTGGGCTGAGACTTCCGTCTGTCGCAAATGTGACACTGACGGGTGTGTGTCGCAGCAGGTGCGCCCGGGAGACTGAATCGCGCGGAGGCCGCTTGTGGGAGCAGTAGTAGTGTTTGCTGGGCGACTGGAAAACCGCTGGGCGACTGGAAAACCCTTCGGCGGAGGTGAAGAGATCCAGCTGGGAGCGCGGCGCGGACTCGTACAAGCGAAGGGCGGCGGTCGGACGGGCGCGAATGAATTGTACGAAGAGGCTGGTTTGGAGGGTGTATCCGGAATGTGTGTGATGTGTGCGATGGGTATGTAGCAGTAGTAGGAGCAGGAGCAGTAACAGTGGTGGTCCAAACTAAGGATGCAAATGCGACGGCTTGGCCCAATCCTTAGGGAGCCTTGGGGAGTTGCGCGTCTGCGGTTTCAGCTGCTGTCACGCTGTGCTGCCTTTTTAAGCTTTCGTATTGATATGCGCCTTTTCGTCACGGTCCGCTGCGCTGCCAAGCGATCGATCGACGGAGAGAGTGAAGGCGAAGGAGAACAGGGAATTGACAACTGGAGGGAATATCGCAGATAATCAATAGTACTACGGTAGTATTGTGAGGGAAGTAACAGGAGGGAAAGAGCGCCCAAGCCACACGGCTGCGGCCACTGCGCCTCAAGCCACGGCCTCCCTTCCCGTTCGAGTCTTCGCTGCTATTTTCTTGCCGAGTCTTTGTCAACACCTACAACAACACCACCACCCTTCGGTGCCATCAGATCCCATGGTATGTGCCCGCCTCCATCTCCCTCCCCCTCGCCCATCCACAGGATGAACCAAACAAACCTTAGAACCGTTGCGAATGACTCGTCGGAGAATGATCGTAACATACCTTATACCCAAACTGACACCCACCCAACTCCATCACCTACGCATTATGCTTCCGCATTGGAGACAGCTCGCTGACGAAGCAAGCAGTAGATAGGTCAATAATGTCAAAAGAATCCCTCCTCGCCCGTCCTCTTCGCCCTTACCTCTTTACCGGCTTCCAGCGTGCCCAATGCCAGTCTCTCGCCCGCAGCTTCTCTGCCCACACGCGTCTTCGCGCTGCCACCAAGGAGCGTGATGTGACCCATGACTACGAGAAAAGAGTGGCCCAGCTGCAGTCGAACAAGCCTCTCTCACAATGCTATCCCAGATTGCCGCTGAGCGTCGCTCGCAACCGCCTGAATGACTCCGACGACCTCAGCAATGAGTGCTCCGGCTTTGAGCCTGGCGAGACGGACACAGACCGGATTGTGGCTGTAGCTGGTATTGACATGGTAAGGAGATGGTATCTGAACGTATACTGATAAGACGCAGGACGTGTCAAATCTATCCGCGCCTCAGGCTCCAAGCTTATTTTCATGGATTTGCAACTCGGCGACAGTACTCTTCAAACAGTCTGTCAGCTATCCAGGCTGCAAGAGGCAGACAACAGTATAACCATCGAACAGCTCAAGTCTTTCACCAAACTCGTACGGAAAGGCGACGTATACTCGGTGACTGGCTACCCGCACCGCACAGCTCGCGGAGAGAAATCTATCCTTGCCGCAGAGATTCCCCAATTGTTGTCGCTCTCTCTTCACCAAATTCCGGAAAAGCTGGAGGACCCCCAAGTCCGCATGACATCCCGCTACATCGACATGCTGGTCAACCCAGAAGCTATTCAAACTTTACGAGTCCGACACCACGTTGACCAAGGCCTGCAAACTTACCTCAACGACCGCAAATTCGTCAAAGTCGTCACTCCAATTTTGGGCAGTGGAGCGGGAGGTGCGGCTGCCCGACCTTTCGAGACAGAAGCTACCGAATTTGCCGGACAGAAGCTGAATCTTCGTATTGCCCCGGAACTATGGCTGAAGCGACTGGTGGTAGGTGGCCTGGATAGAGTCTACGAAATCGGACCGTGCTTCCGCAATGAAGGCGTCGATGCTACGCATAATCCCGAGTTCCAAATATGCGAGTTCTACCAGGCGTACGCAACCTTGCAGGACCTGATGGAGATGACGAAAGAATTGATCGCATACTTGAAAACAAGCATTGAAGAGCTCAGAGATGAAAGTTCATCCCTCCCGCCCCTGGACGCCAGCTTGAGCAAACACTTCGATGAGGTTGAGTTCATACCTAGCCTAGAAGCAAAATTAGGATGCCCTCTACCAAATCTCGACACCCCAGAAGCCCGCCAAACCATCCTCGACCTTTTATCACAAAACCAAATCCCCAAACCCTCCAAACCAACCCTTCCCCGCCTCCTCGACGCCCTCGCCGCGCACTACCTCGAGCCACTCTCCGCCACCAACCCCATCTTCATCACGCACCACCCAGCCTGCATGTCGCCCCTCAGCAAACACTTCCTCTGCCCGAAAACCGGCCAGACCGTCGCGGCCCGCGCCGAGCTCTTCATCAACGGCCGCGAATGCGCCAATATGTACGAAGAGGAAAACAGCCCTTTTGAGCAGAGAAGGAAGTTTGAGGAGCAAAAGAGGGAGAGGGAGAGGGATGGGGACGATGAGGCTATGGAGGTGGATGAGGGGTATCTGAGGGCGCTGGAGTGGGGTTTGCCGCCTACGGGTGGGTGGGGGTGTGGAGTGGAGAGGTTGGTTATGTTGTTTAGTGGAAAGGAGAGGGTGGCTGATGTGTTGGCTTTTGGGAGTTTGAGGAATGTTGTTGGGTTGGGGAGAGGAAGGTAAGAGAAGGAGGTCAGGGGTGATGATGGTAATCAGTACGTGATGACGGTTGCCCGATTAGAGTGTCTCCGGCGATCTATTATACTGGCAGGCCGCGTCAATGCAGATCCGACACCTCTCGACAACTCCGAAGATTACTGGTAATGGTCTCGTGGCCAGATCGCCTTTCGATCCTCCTTTTCCATCGCCTATCACGAGCCCTATCTCAGGAGCATGCGTCAATCCTCGCCATCCACGAGCCAAGCCTTGTCGATATGGCCAAAGACCGGTCGCATCAGCCGCAGCTGGAATTCGCACTGCTTCCAAATCTCCCACGACAAAGCTCGAAACTCGATGGACGTCTCTGTCGCTGCACGCACGACCTTCTCCTGCGCCGTCGGCTTCCACGCTCCCGGTCCTGTCGCTCCGGGATAGATGCCCACGACCTTGCCTTGGTAGATGCGCTCACACCAGATCATGAAGCTTTTCCAATCAGGAGGGCCAAGTAGAGTCAGGGATTTGTCGTGCCCATGGCGACTGCTTTCTTCGGGGTCTTGGACGCCGAGGCGCACTTGGCGGATGTGGATCATGAATTTGGTGTAGAGGTCGATGTTGCAGCGGTCGACGATGAAGTGGAAATGTGTTGCTGTTGTACCTGGAGAATGGATCAGTCTTTTTGGTCTGATGGGTTCTTACTCGATTCTGATATTGACTTACCAGAGCGGCTTTGCTTCTTCGCGAATCTGACGGTTGACGAACAGCAGCGCGGGCTGTTTCGGCTCGGCGGCGACGGTGATGAACTTCTCGACGAGGACATCCGCGTATATCAGATCGCGGAGCTCGGGGTGAGCGAGAGCAGGGCGAGTTTTTCCTGCGATGTTCGTGAGCTTGCGAGTCTAAAGCTGCGGTCGAGGCTGCTGACTTCTTTGGGGTGCGCGGCTTTGTCTGCCTCGAGGGCGCGCTTGTGTTTGCGCGCGGCTTTGCGCAATGCAGCGCGACGTTGAGTTGCGCGCGACATTGTTGGTGTTGGTGTTGGTGTCAAAGAGAGCTCGGCAAGAGGTCGAGGACAGGTCAAGGAGAAGTCGAAAGTTGTGGTGGATCAGGTGAACGGGAACTTCCGTCATTCACTTGATTGTACGTCACACGCGAAGCGGGAATGATGATCGTACTTTTGGTGGGATTGCGATTGCTATCTGGCCCCGCTGTATCCCACGATCCGTGACACTGGAATCTTCCCAAAACTTCACAGATTGCTGACGCTTTCGCAAGTATGCGTTTTAACTCTCCACCTCTACTATCGAGTCCGAGCCTCCATATTGCGCGCAAGCATCAATCTTTAAGCCAAGCTCGATCGGCTTGACCTGCGACTGGCCGCATCAGCAGAATTGCCAACTCACACTTTGCCCACGGCAAGTCTCGGAACGATTTGGCAATCTTCGTCGCTGCGTACACAACTTTTTCCAATCCTTCGTGATCCCGTCTGGCTGCGTCCCAAAGTTTGTAGATCTCTTTATCGTGGACGCGCTTGCACCAGACCATCAAATTCTTCCAATTAGGAGGGCCGAGCAAAACGATCGTGCGTCGAATGTTTCGCTTTCGCTGTTCCGTCATGCTGCAACGTATCTGGACCAGGTGGAGCTCAAACGCGTGGTAGAGATCGGTGTTGCATGAGGTGACGCGGTAGTCGAATACATTCTTGAGGTACCTGTGCGAAAAACCAGACGAGTTAGCTAGGGTTCGAGGAGTGGTCGAGTCGATGATATTGCTCACCAGATCGGCTTTGCCTCTTGGCGAAGTTGTCGAGTTACTGAGAGTAGGGCGGGCTGCTTCAGTTGGTCATCGACGACTAGACCAACTTCTCCGAGCAGAGCGAGCTCGTATATCTGGTCTCGGAGTTCGCGGGGAAGCGAGAAGAGATTGAAGACCTCCTGCGGCTTTGGTGAGCTTCCATACCAAACTCGACGTCGAGGCTTACAGACCTTCAATTGCACGGTTGACGGCATTGGTGGTATGTGGGGTTGAGAGAAGAGAGCGGATGAAGTTTGGGGGGGTGGGGAAGCGGGTGCAGCGGCGCTAATTCATTTGATTGTCACATGCAAGACATGCAAGTCTTGGCACGGAAAGTTTGGGAAGTTGCATTTATCGTATCTTCAACGTCTTTGTCCATACTGACCTCTATATAGGTCACTTGAATCATTGTCTCGGGAAGGGCACTACTACTGTCGAAGCTCACTCGCTCTTGGCGGAGTGATGTCAAATTGGTCCTCCCGGTTTCAAATGCCTTCGGCGATCCGCGCACGCCGATCATCGTCGTCTCCAAGCTCAGATCTTCCAAGGTCTTTCCTCCCACCCTGTTGCTCCTTCAGCCAAAGTCCGTCCTAGTGGCCAACGGCTTGTCGAAGTCCAGCCAATGCCCAGAGACAACGCTCCCATCTAATGCCCGTAATTCGACCTCACAATCATGTGCGCTCCCTCCACGACGTTTCCGAGCCTGCTACTATTGTCCGGCGGCGGAATATGTCTGTAGCGGGCTTCATTGTCATAGACTGCCTTGCACCACTGCAACATATTGCCCCAGATCTTGATTCCCAAAAGCTCAAGGAAGATTCGGACCCGCTTGGGCCGCAGCTCGCCCGTCTGCTCAAAGCGAGACATGTACTTTTCGAAAGCGATGAGGGATGCGGCATTGTGGTCGTGAATATTGACGATGAATGTGTTCTGCAAGGCCTAGATCTTGATCGCTTCGGATCGGACTTGGCGGCTGGTTTGGAGGAGTTTAGGCAGTTTGAGTCGTGGGGTGACAGACATGTTTTTCTCCTGGACCAGGCTGAGCTCGCACTGTTGATGTTAATCGACATACCAGACAGCATTACCGGGTTTGTGCTCACGATTTGATTCCGCAGCTTCGCAGAGAGGGAGAAGAAAGTCACTCTCTTCTATATCGGCGGTCAGTATATTACTTAGCTAGCTGTACGGGAACTTGCGTACCTTGTTTTTCTTGGATGCATCATCGACTTTAGTCTTTCGCCTCTTGGCCTGCGGCCCTCGTGCTGCGGTGGTCTACTTGCGCTTTAGCGGCATGTTCGATGTTGTTATAGGCAAGTTGAAACTTGGAGGAAAGTTGGAAGGTTGGCAGTCTTGATAGGTTGACGGACAGAGTGCCCGCTTTCACTTTCGCGAAACTTTACTGCACTTTCATGTGATTGCTTAAATCTTGGCGCTCGTGATATTTGAGTATCACATGCAAATCCAACTTTCACTTGCGTAAGGAAGGCCGGACCAAAAATCCTTTTAGGCTTTTCTCCCACATTCGGCTAGACTCGCATACTTGCATTCTTCGGGTATAGATAAGAGAAATAAGACTGGGTTGCCTCATTGTGTATTTGATACACCCCCGACAGTGGGGTATGACGGATGAGGGCTGGCTGAGTAGCTCCTTCCACAAGAAAATTTGTACGGGGAAGGAATCGAGAGCAGACGTCGCCATTGCATCTATACACTTCGCAAATATCAAGGAAAGAATGGGTGGCACTTCTGCTTTCTCTTTTCTAATACTTCTTCGGCATTCAGATATCAAAACACGACGTACGCATCACTATCTTTCGAATTGCATCTCATCATCTTTCGCGATCGGTGTTCTTGGCAGCATCATCATTCGAATTATATCCTCAGCTTCATGTCGGAATTCATTGACATCTTCGCCTATCGTTCTGTCGTCGAGAATATCAAACAGTACGGTGAAGGACACAGGCACGTACTGGTCACCATCCGAGACCTTTCCCCCGGAGACTAACAATGCGTAGCCTACACTCACTCGACCTTGGCCCAGATGGCTCGGATGGTCCACGTATCCCCTCCCCCTTGTCGACTCCTGGCTCTTCCCGCCGAACTGCGGAACGAGATATGGGAACTGGCAGTCGCCAACAACGCGACCCCCGCGCGGACTGTCGAAATTTTTGGAGACAGTGAACTCCCGACCAAGAACCTTCTGTTGACCTGCCGACAAGTCTACTCCGAAGCAAGAGGCTTCCACCACCAAGCACACCGAGATTTCTAGCAGAACACTCGCTTCACCGCAATACAGATAGCTACCGAAGAGTTCCCTTACGCTAGCCAGATCACTGAGGAACACATCGACAAACTCAGAAAGCACGATGTGCAGCACATCAACCATCTCATGATCACGGTATACCATGGAGTTGATGTGACGACTTGGACATTGGTTGATCGACGAGGCGGATGGTTCCGAGTGCTTTGGCGAGATGGATGGCGACCGCTCGATCGTTACGTTCACTTGGTGGCCCCCACGGACCGGAGTCAGGACATGGTCCGGAGATTTCAATTCCACGATGATGATTGGATGAGAACATCTCCACCTTTCGTGGACGGAGTGCCGTTGCCTATGATTGATCAGTTGTCAGAGCTATTAGGCTTGTCTCGCGATAGAGGGATCCTTCCCTGGGGAAAGCTTACGTACCGGAAGTACCGCGATGGGATCAAGGAGTGGTGGAAGAGAGTCCGACGGCCTGCACCGAGGGAGTTTGTGGATTCTGTGAGTGATATTGATTGGGACCACCGGGACGATGAAAATTGGAACGATGAAAACTGGGACGATGCTGGTTGGGACGATGAAGATTTCGACGATGAAGATTCAGACGACGTGGATTCGGACAATGAGAGTGAGCACGATAATGATCCGGAGGATGAGAATGGTCCATGGTGAATATGTGTTGCATTCAAGTTCGCTCGCAGTATGCATTGGGTATCAACGTCTTGCACAAATCTCCCAAACGCCTCGCTAAATTCACGCATGTAAGTTTTGTCGCCAGTACGCACCATCTCAAGCCGGCCAACGTCGTCCACGACCGTACACAGCATCATAACAGGACCGCACATCTTCGCAATACACGGCATCCCTTCCAAACAGGATGTGCCACATATACTCCATCACAGTCCCGAGCACGTGATCCTCGTACGTCGAGGCTTCGATCAGCTCCAGAAACCGCTCGTATTCCGCTTTCGGCCTCTGGTGGACTTGTTCTTTTGATACAGCGAACTGGGCACAGCAAGGCGAAGCCACGATAGGTACTTGCTTCCGCACCTCGTCCACGGTCATGTTGAAGAACTGGCCGTACACATACGGATATGCAATCTCGGCGGTCTTCTCATCGTCGGGAGGAAAGCGGTGCAGTTGGATCTCATTAGGACAGCCAGGAGTGGAAAGGCATCGAAGATTGACGTATCCGCGGTCAAGGACTGTATCTAGTCGCAATGTGTGCAGCATGTTTACCGCATCGTATTCCTGGGCGTCGTTGTGCCATGCTTGTGGCCAGCCACTTCGGTGCGCGTGGAGGAAGGCTGCGACGTCTGGGAAGTCATCGTAGTGCTCCACGATGAAAGTCAGGTAAGGTGTTGCTTCTTTCGCTTTGTTGATCTTCGTTTTTAGACCGGTTAGCGATGTCTCGTTCTTTGGCGCATCCACGACGTAGATTGCGCTGCCCCAGTCCTTCAGATACTGGGTCACCCATTCTGTGTCTTCAGACATGAGCTTTCCCATGACGATCGTCTTGCGAAAGGTCGGGCTGGCTGGATTCGGCTGAGGGATCTTTGTCTGCTCGGCCGGTTGAGAGGTGCTAGTGATGGTTTCGAGGGTTGTGGGTACGTCCGGAGTTCTGGTGCCCTCGACAATGATGGTGTCCAGTGTGTGATGTGAGCCATCTTGATGAGGTGCCGTGTGTGTAACAATGGCGAGCGCCGAACCAGCTCCGTCCGCCTGAGCATCCTGCTCCTCAGCCTGAGGCCGATACGGTATCGTGTCCTGGGAGGTCTCGGAGGAAGTCTCGGCCGAGGGTCCAAACAGCTGTCTGGGCGTCCTGAGCAGGTCGAGGCGGTTGAGGAATGCGATCACGAGCAAGACGGCAAAAGCGCTGCCCACCAGCCGGGCCCATTGTTTTGGTATGAGCATTTCCACCTCACCGCCGCCTGGTGTGAGTAGGTCCGGGTTTGCGGTTGGCCGAAGCAAAAATCATCGCTATGGACAGAGAACAAAGCGAGAGACGGAAGCTGAAGCTGAGAGAGTCGAGGAATGCTTACCGCAGCGCAGAAAGGGACAGTCGTCGGAAGTTATAGTGATTGGGGGGTACGTACGCGTTGGCGCCACCCGCACTGTGCATGCATGAAAGGTCGCTCCTTCGCGGTGTTTGCCCTTTTGCTCTCAGCTCCGCCGTTATACAGTTTCGGAGGGATCCACTTGCCGCCGCGACGGCCAACCAGAGAGATGCAAGATGTCTGGGCGTGCAGTCTGCCAAGAGACGACAGTTCTTGTCTTGACTTCCAGTTCAATTTCATGTTCCTCGCCATCTTCTCTTTCCTAATAACCTTCGCAGCCGATTGCGTTTCTCCCAGGACGATTTTGGCCCTACATGAATGATTCTCCGTACAGACAACGTTGCCCAATCCTTGCTCGAATCATGCGAACTAGGCGTAAGTGGCCCATCGGCTGAGATTTTATGCCTCGGGAGAATCGGCCAAATAAAAACGCGTCCTTATCAGAGCGTGCGCGTTCCCGACCTACGAAAGCCGCTCAGCTCCGTCAGCTGCGACGAACACACCATATCAAACGAAGCTCCCCGTGGATCGGCCCCCAGAAGATGTCTTTGACCTTGTTACCAAGCCTTCGCTATGAAATTCGCACCCTGGCCGAAGGACGCGATCCTGCATATTCAGCTCAGCCTCGTCGCATCACACTGCATCTTCAGCTCGCCCATCTAGCGAGACCGATTCTTGACTTCTCGATGGTCATATCGTCTGGAGCTAAAGCAGGAAGGATGCCCGGCTGTGTCTTCACGTTTGCCTTGGTGCCTTGCAGATCACCACACCATGTCTAGGAGGCCGTCGAATTTGACTCCCTCGATTCACCGTGTCCGCGACTGTTCTTTTCAGTCTGTCTTCCGTTGGTATTTCGCTACTCCTGACAAGATGAGACACGTTACAAGCAAAAAGCGCCCAACGGAGACTCTGGCTTGTCTCCACGCCTTTGGAATGCCGCTCATACTGCTCTGTCTATCTTCACTTTTCACTGGTATGATTTTTGGCAACAGAGCTAGTCTGGTAGTTGGTCCAACTTCAAGCGAACCTTTCTCTTGCGCACCTTAAGGTAATCCGGTGTTTCCCTGGCAGACTTCAGCAGACCGCGATTGGGACTCGAGCTTTATTTTGAGCGTCACGATGGGATTCGGCAAATTTAACTTCTCTCAAGCCAAAGCTATAGACATCAGCTGGGTTGATCCTCTTTCAAAGTGAGTTCGATTCCATACATTGCTGACCGTTTGGCAGGACTTGATTGTGGGTCGAGGAGGTCAACTACTGCTTGCCATGGTGACGTACCCGATAATCAGGCGTTCGTTCATTTTGTCCATGGAGAAGAAATCTATGCACTTGCCTTCTCTTGTCTCGGTTTCATTCGATCACTCAGGCCTGTCCTGCTTGTGCGCCGTCCTTCGAGAGGTCGTGGCTTGTTTCAATTGGAGGCTGCTCGCACTTCTGCAGGTATGTCTGCGCTTGAAAGAAGACAAGGGATCATGACCATTGACTAAAGTTAGATTCTGATGTATCTTTTTTTGATTGAAGACAATTATATGGTTCGTAAAGCGATGGCGTGGAGGCACCAAGCAGCGTCCATATCAAAGTCGCCATATCGAGAACGATGGCCACGAGGCAGGCCTTTCTGTCGACTTCGTGGCATTAGAGACCCTTTACAGAACGGAAGGCCGATTTTCGAGGCGTGTCACTTGTATTTGGATGCAGCCTGCTCCGCCCAATGTCTGAGACACTTGCTAAGTCTACTTCCCTTCGCTTTTAGGATCCCTTGAACTGGCACGGCGATGCAGCAGACCTCGACCATCGGATTCCGTCCGAATTCTACTTGCAGGACAAGTGCGCGCAAGTATCATCGAACTACTTCGTCAAGATGCGCAATTGGGCTTAGGATCCCCGTCGGCTGATTCTGTCGCTCTATGTGTAAGCGTTCCCATGAACAAAACCACCCCACGAGAGATTTTCAAGTACGTGGCTGATTCTTCTGATTGAAAACTGCGAGTGGTGCACAGCTGGTGATCTTTTCGAAGTCCCACGTTACTACCACGAGCGGCGTCGAGTCGGTAAAGGCAATTACATTCCAGAACGTAAGCAAAGCGAAGGCGATGAGCCACACTTGTGTCTGAATACTTACTGACTTTTCTCCCCTTTACTTCCAGCGTTCATTCGGCTCCTCTTCCTACGACTCGTCGAGCAGTGTCTCGCCATGAAAAAGGGCAGCATCGAAGACATCAACGTGGATCGATGCTGGGAACAAATTGTCCATCGGGACATTAAACCAGCAAACATCTTCCTCGACAAGGAAGATGAGACTCAATACCCTCGCTATCCAACGCCGAAGATGGTAAGTCTTTCTCTCCAACTTAACACTCAATCACCATTGACAATCCGTTGCGCAAAGGCGGACTTTGGCTTGGCCTTCGAAACCTCATCCACAGATCCACTCAACCCTAGTCGCTACAACCACGGCGCAGGAACGGATCCCCTCAGAGCACCCGAACAGCACCGGACTGCCTGGAACTGGAAGTTGTCAGTGCAAACAAATGTGTACGGTATCGGAGCCACGCTATTTGACCTCATCAATCAAAATGGAACGTATGACAAAGACGAGCCGGACCTCTACTACGTTGAAACCCGCTGGGAGATGAAAAACCGGATGAAGGCGAGATATTCTGCTCGATTGCTTCATTTGATGAATATGTGTGTGAATTGAGGACCGCACGAGCGCCCGTCTCCTAGAAGTGCGTGTCATCTTGAATTTTGACAATGACAGCGTTGCTGACGCAGGTACAGGACTCAAGGAGTACATCGAGCAGTGCATAGAGACCAAGGATGAAGAGCACTTCGAATATCTGAGAAGTGCTCAAAACGGTGACTAGCCTGCACACCCTCTTTACAGTCTTCCTGTCCCCGTTGATCTCTACGAGCTGAATTTTGCCCGGTAAGCGGATATCGACGGGAGCGAACCGCCGGCCAAATCGAACGCACCATCTGTGGGCAAAATGGATCAATTGCACCTTTGAGGGTAGCTTTTGTGCTTTTTTTGCAACGCAATCGAAGATCCGGATCCCAGTCATTATTGAAATTAGAATGGCAAGGTTGGCATAGGAGGACCAATCTCATATGATCTGTGACGGTATTTCCGGGGTTGCTCGACACGAGTGCGTTGTGCTTTCATTTAGCAGGCAACATCTTCTGGTCCATTTATGAAGATCTTCCAGCTGCTGCTCGCCTGCAAATTTCCAGTCACGCATTGTGGAGACGATCCCGGGATGTCGAGGAACGAAGAGCCATCCAAGGGCGATTGCCTGTAATACTCTCGAAGTTATGCCGACCGATATAGCGAGATCCCCAAACGAATCGCAACATCGTTTCGTCGAGGGAGCCTGGAAGCATCCCAATCAAAGCCGCAACTCTTCAAACTCCTCGTCCTGTGGGAATCCAAGATGAAATCTCCCACACTTGGACCACTCCAATACACACTCTTTCCCGGTCTCGAAATCAATGACCCGTCCGCCTTGGCTCTTATCATCACTCAGAAAGCAGCACTGTAATCCCTCCCCACTTATCGTCTTCTGCCACTCCGGTATGCAATATCCAAAGATTGTGCCCTTGACATCCCAGAACGTCTGCTGTTGTGTATTGATGTATTTGAATGCGCCCCACAATCTGAACGGCATAGTGGTGTTCTTCCCCGTCTCAAACACCTCTTTCACTTTCTTGCTCGTCGTGCCCGGCGGTGGCTTAACGCGCTGGGTCGGCTGGAACGTCGTGACCATAACGAAAGGCAATTGGTCGTCTTTTTCTGCCGGCTCGACATCGCCGTCCTTATCAATGCTGTACGCAACTCCATCGACCTGGATCAGCTCGCTCTCCTCGTCTTCGAAGAGGCCGATGCCGTGGTTGCCATGGTTAGTGAGAAAAGCTACGGGAGGGCCGCCGTCCTTGAGGCCGGCGTTGTAGGCGGAGAAAAGAGAGAACTGGAAGATGTCGTTCGGGATCGATTTTGCCATTCTTGTGGTGGAGGAGATGGGAGGAGGGGTTGGTTAACGAGGTGGGGAGGAGAGATATTACCAGGAACCTGGTTGTCGGTGAGCGGAATGAGACGCGATCTCATCCGAGACACCCTCGTCGTAGCTTTTACTTGGACGCACGGAGGGGTGGTGTGTCAGAGCGAGATAGGCAGAGTAGGAGAAGAGGTCGATGGGAGGGGAGATGAAGGGGCCACGCGATCTCGGGCCGGTGAGCTTCGAAGCCGTCGGGCATCGACCTTCTCTCCTGCCTTCAACCACCTGACGTCTTATCGTCGAGTGACATTCTCCCATTGAAATACCAGAGGGCGGCCGGCAAGATAGCTTGCCAACGCATATCGGATGCATCGAAAGGCATTCGCGGCCACGGTAGGCCAACACCGCGGCGAAGCTGGCACATGAGCTTCGAGGAGCTCGACGCGGTTCGCAATTGTCTACTACTTCCTTGTTGTCACTTCCTTCTCATTATCGCTGGTAAGATGGCTAACAATATTGTTCGCATTGGCGTCGATGTCGGCGGTGAGTAATCCATTCCCGCCTTGGCAAAGAACATATTCCACCAACACGTCCCTCTAGGAACCAACACGGACGCTGTAGCCATTGATCCTTCCCAGCAACTGACATCCTCCCGCGGAGTCCTCGCTCACCACAAGACCCCAACTACCCCAGACGTCACCGCCGGAATAGAGACCGCCGTTCGAACCGTGCTGGAGAAGTCTAACCTCCCCACAGAAAGCATAGCTAGTATCACAGTCGGGACAACGCACTTTATCAATGCTGTCATAGAGCAAGATGCAAGAAGACTTAGGAGAGTGGCCATTATACGCCTGTCGAAGAGCTTCCTTCGCGAGGTGCCCCCATTCAGTGAGTGGCCAGCCGGTCTTACAAGCATCATCAAGGGCTATGTCGGATATGTTGACGGAGGGTTACACATCGACGGATCTGAGGAGGCACCTATAAGGGAAGAGCAGGTTGTGGAGAGATGCGCCGAGATTAAGAAGCTGGGCCTCAATGCGATTGTCATAGTGGGAGCCTTCTCACCGATTGACGAGGTTTTCAAGCAAGAAGATCGAGTCCGAGAAATCGTGCTTCGAGAAATACCTGGCGCTGATGTGATCGTTTCGCACGAAGTCGCCAACATCGGTCTTTTGGAACGGGAGAATGCCAGCATACTGAATGCCGCCATTTTGCGTTATGCGAAGAAGACCGTTCAAGGATTCAGGCGGGCTATGAAGGCATTGAAATTGAGCTGCCCGCTCTTCTTGACCCAGAATGATGGCACGCTCCTGGATTCTGCTGCGGCGGCGAATATTCCCATTCGGACTTTCAGCAGTGGCGCCACCAATTCTATGCGAGGAGCAGCCTACCTCGCCGGTCACGACACGAAAAACTCGTCTGCCATCGTGGTGGACATAGGCGGGACTACTAGTGATGTTGGTGTTCTGTTGCCATCTGGATTACCACGTCAGGCCTCGGCGTATGTGACGGTGGCCGGGGTCAGAGTCAACTACTCGATGCCTTCGCTGCACTCGATTGGGCTCGGAGGTGGGTCAATCGTGCGACAGAACGAGATTGATGGCAAAGTCACTGTTGGTCCCGAGTCTGTTGGCCATTACCTGACTCGGGAAGCTCTGGTATTTGGTGGAAACGTCATCACAGCTTCTGACATTGCCGCCGCGGCTGGCAAGGCGGACATAGGCGACAAGAGTGCTGTTTCTTCTCTGGATCCACAACTGGTAGAGCGAGCTCAACAAAGAATCAAGTCCTTACTTGAAGGAGCGGTCGACACCATTAAGACATCCCCAGAGCCTCTACCTGTCTTGCTGGTTGGTGGAGGAGCCGTTCTAGCACCCACTTCCTTAAAGGGTGCTTCAGAGTTGAAACTCCCACTCTTTCACGACGTTGCAAATGCGGTCGGTGCAGCCATCTCTAAGGTCGGTGGGATCGTGGACATAATCCAGGGAGTGGCAGATCAATCAGTCAACCAAGCCATCCAGCGAGCGAAAGCGATAGCCATCCAGCGAGCGATCGATGCGGGTGCAATCAAGGAGACTGTGATCATCGCAGAGATTGAAAGTTACCCGGTCACTTATGTTGCCAATCAACTACGAACCATCGTCAAAGCAGTTGGGGAGCTCGACATCAACATGAAACCTGCACGACTCGACGATGACGAGGCGATTGAAGATGATCAGGAATTTGAAACAGCGAAGGACTTTGCAGTGAAAGTAATCGATGAACCACCTGTTGATCCGAGGACGTACAAGCCTACAGTGATCAAGAATGATGTAGGAATGCAGGAGTGGCACATTACCGTGACAGACGTCAACTTCCTAGCGGACGGCTGCTACGTCTTAGGCTGCGCTGGTGGAGGTTCTCCCGCTGCCTCTCGCATTCAGCTGCGTGACATGCTGCGGGAAGGCCATAGGATGCGAGTGATTGATGCTTCAGCCCTGAAAGAAGATGCCAACATTTATTGGGGAGGGCATATGGGATCACCGGCAACTTCTAATGAGCGTCTGCAATCGCTTGAGACTGTTCATGCATTCCGGGCCCTAATGGAATATCTGCGAGAGGATTCCTTCGACGCTGTGATGGGACTGGAGATTGGGGGTGGTAATGGGCTCGAGCCTTTCCTCTGTGGATCATCGCGGTTCTTCGATCGGCCTGTCATCGACGGAGGTGAGTTCACTTACAAATCAATCCTCCCTCATCTACGAAAACAGTCCGCCACCTAACAAGTTTACTAACAATTTCCCCAGACTGGATGGGAAGAGCCTACCCAACCTACTGGCAAACCACCATAGCCGTCCACGCCCCGGGCGAACTCGTCCCCTGCGCCATCGACTCCGGCGACGGCAAAACAATAATCATGACCCGCACCTCCAACGACGAAATCGTCGACCGCGCCCTCCGCGCCTCCTGCGCCGAAATGGGCTCTCGTGTGGGCAAAGCTGCCAAACCCACTACCACTTCCCGCGTCCGCGCTTACGGCGTCCTGAACACCGTCTCGCTCGCTTGGCGGATAGGCCGCTGCATCGCGCTCGCCGAAGCGACGAATACCCTCTCTACTGTTGCTGAAGCTATCGTGCTTGAAGTCGGCGGCGAGAAGAGCGCGAAGATTCTGTTTAGGGGGAAGATTGTAAGCGTGGAGAGGAGTTTGTTCAAGGGGCATTCTTATGGGAGTATCACCATCTCAGCTCTCAGCACCGACGAAGAGGAGGAAGGAAACGTCCTCCCGGCTGTCGTCAGTTCTGGTACCGTCACGATCCCTTTCAAGAACGAGAACATCTACGCAGAGCATACGGCCGAAGACGGGAGCAAGAGGATTATCGCGAGTGTCCCGGATTTGATCTGTGTGTTGGACACGGCGTCGGGACGGTCGTTGGGTGTGCCGGAGTTCAGGTATGGGTTTAGGGTGACGGTGTTGGGGATTACTTGTAGTCCGAGATGGAGCGATACGAAGATGGGGTTGAAGATTGGGGGACCGGAGGCTTTTGGGTATGATATACCGTATAAGGCGCTGGGGGAGTATGTGGAGCCTAGGAGTGTCATAGAGGAATTCGGGGAGTGAGAGGTTTGGGAGCAGATTTGTGACTTTGGTGGTATAAGTGTTGATGTCTTGAGTGAAAAGAATGTCACATGCAATCAAATGTCTCCACGCTCAATGTCTGCTCCTCTCGTAAACGCTTTTTGGTCGTAATTATAGCTGGGAGTGCTGCAATCTCATTGATACAAAAGCTTCGTCCTCGCCCCGGCTGAAGAAGTGGTGTATAATATGGTGCCCAAAACGCCTCGCCACACTTTCGAGGGAGGTGTATGCCCTTCCTTATGAATATCAGGACATAGGATAACATAAGAGCAGATGCCTAGTCATTCTTAGCATATTTTTGCTCGATTTCCGAGCAGAAAACTTACTGTATTACAAACTCCGACATATCAATCCAGGGGCTTAACGTCGAGGACAAACATGCAGATGTCGAAATCATCTGCCGCTTTCCAGACGTACGTCCCGTTCTCCTCCGAGAACAGCTCACTTCTTAGCCGTTCTTTCGCGGCTGGTGTCATGTGCTGACTGGCGCATATACGCCGCACGATATCCTTTCGCCAAGCATCATGGTTGATATCGCATGCTTGATCGTATCGCCTGAGGATTTCGACTGTACGAGTGTTGCTCGCGTTTGGACTTAGATATGGGGGGACCGTGAGCGCTGCATGAGAGGCCTGGGCGAGGTCCAGAGGACTTCCAGCGGAGCCCAAGTCGGGCCATGACAGCGTGTGCTTGGTAGAGCGCTCGCTTCGGAGCGTTTTCAGTCGAGAGTGTACGGGTTTGTCCATGATCTTTGTGATGGTGAATGTTGTTTGAGTGGTGGTTGATGTTGTTGTTGAGTTGAAGGATGAGCGGTGAGAACAGACGGTATAAGTACTCGTTTCCAACGCGGAGCTAAGCAAAAGGTCTGAGGGCAGTGAGGCCCAACAGCTCGAGAGTGAGGGAGTGAGAGGAGGTTGGGAACAGACAACTGGCAGGTGTTACAGCAATGCTTGAAATGTAGGACTGAGAGGCCTGACAATATGAGTGACATGTGAAAGCGAAGAGAACGTGTTGAGAGCCAACCCACTGTATTGCTTAATGTCCGAGTGACCATGCCTTGACAGTCCCATCCTCACCACAGCTATAAGCCTGCTTGCCAGAGACTAGGAGGTCTCTTACCACTTCATCTCCATGAGCACCGGGGAGATCAATCTTCTCTCCGAAAGCCCATGCGCCAGGCTTCCCTAGTGACGAGATAGAAAGTGTCTGGCGCTCGTTATGACCATATGCGATAAGAGGCACTCCATCTGGCCTCGTGATGACATCGATCACATACATGCACTGCAGCTTCTCCCGCACGTCTCCGAACTCGATGGGCGGGGGAAGCATTTCGTCATCCAAGGCTGTCCTAGCGAGTTGGTAGATCGAGTATTGCTCGTCCATAGAAACCACATAGGCAAGGTTCTGCGCCAAGAAGCCAGAGCAATGTACAGCAGACTTGGGGTTCAGCACTTGCTGCAGCGCATCGTCTTCGTCCGCTTGGTTGATGTCGAAGAAGGACACCAGGCCATCTGTACTGCCCGAGAGAAGCACATTTGGCTGGTTTGGGTGGAACTTGACTTGTGTGATGGTGTCGGTATGCGATTCGTTGTACTGTCGCAAAGGAGCAGCCGAATGTCGCATATCAAATAGAAGCACGCTGACATCTCCCAATCCCTCCTTCAGACTCTCGGTTCCGGCAGCAATATAGTGCTCGTGGCAAGCGATGGAAGATATGCCGTTCGACTTTGGATCTGCCATTTCAGCGACCTTCTTGGCCCGAGAATCCCAGCAGCGGACCAAGCCATCCCGGCCACCTGTGACGAAGTGTGAATGTGCTCCAGCTTGTAGGCAGGTGACTCCTGAATGGCAGCGCGTGCTGTTTCGCACAGTCTTCAGACTGCCATCAAAGATGCGCAAAGTGTCGTCCGATCCCACCGTCGCCAAGGTGGAGTCGGCGGAGATGGCGAGGGCGTACAAATATGTGCCAGATGCAGAGCCTAGGTTCGAGCTTGCAATGCAGGCGGCCATGGTGGCGTTGAACCTGATCGAGTGGTCGCGTCAAGGTGAGCGGTGCATTCCAGCAGGCGCAGATGGCAGAGCCGAAAGTGCGGGTCTGTGTGAATTCGCGCGCAGATGTCCCGAGCATGTTTGTGTGATGAGGTCGAGACGAGCCAATCAGGAGACAGGCCTGAGACATCCGAATCGGAAGCTGTTGGCGGACTGCTCTTCCAGCGTGCCACCACGGCACCACAGCGTGCGTGGAGGGACGCAATAGCCAATGCCCGTTGTGAAAAACACAGACAACCTGGGCCGTAAGACTGTGCACAAGTGTCGCCCGTCGCATCAATAATTGCCTTTGGGTGAGAAGCATTCCTGCAGCAGACGGCGGTGAGCACACCCGAAGCTGAGGTGAACCATGGAACTCAGATGCAAATTGCTGTCTTCGTCAACTCTGATATATTGTGGCCGCGGGTGGCGCTACATGAAGGGCGCTGATGCATGGATACGGGTCACTGACAAACGTTGCTGTGGTTTCGTAATAGGGTCTGTTGGCTGATCACGACTGACTTCAACTCCTATCGATCGGAGTCCAGGCATCTCGTCAACTTGCTGCCGCCAGTCGCAAGGGTACAACACCCACTTGTGACACAGGACACAGGTACCAGGTTGTACATTGTGGACAGCATGCGCGAGGCCCTTCAGCCTGGCATTGGAGCCGTCATATCGAAGGCATATTCCTCCATAGCCGTAGACGGGTCGTAGACAGGCTGCACCACGTCGGTGGCCAAAAGTATCGCAGCTTCACCACGCATGCTGACTCGCGAGGGTTGTAGGATCGTGGTGCAGCGATGGATAGATTTAGTCTCGTGCCCTTCCCGCGCGCCACGATCAGAGTTGCCGGAGGAGCGGATTCGCGGTTATGGGTCTGCGAGTGAGGGCGCAGGAAGGTAGCTCTCAAGACTATTGTGCGGACGGGACGAGAGCATATACGACTGACGTGTGACCCTTCTCTCCACAGTTGGATCTGTGCTGCGCTGGCAGCGGAGTGGAAAATACGTGTGCGCGAACCACACATGGCTCACCCCTCGCGGAAAGGAAGGATCAAAGTGGCAGGCGATTACTCGGGTGGGCAGCGGGCGTGTGTGCTATGTACCCAAGTGGTTCCAGCTTTGGTGTCGTGTCGTGCCGCTGGCAGGCGTGGACGGGTTGACAGGGTGGCATCACCTTGACCACCCACCACACGCCTCGCTCTGCCTCGTCAGAGAGCGGAGGCGGGAAAGGAAGGCGGCTGATGTGATTTGGCTTTCTCGTCGATTAAAGTGATGACGGTGGCAGTGGCAGGTTCCTCGCGGGTGCAGCAGCAATGCACCGTAGCGAGCAAGTGATGGGCGTATACGTTGCCGGTGATGAGAGCTGCTTGCGTTGCGTTGCGCTGCGCTGTGTTGGCCGCTCTTCGCCTGGGCCAGTTCGGGGCTGGCTGGCGCTGTTTCGCCTCATTGCATTTGATACCTTCGTCCCCACTCTCCACCACGGCCTCCGATGCGATGCAACTGAATGCAGTGCCCACAGACAAGCTTTCTTCACTTGCCTCGCCGCCCTTCCACCCTTCCTTAGTTGGGGAGGGTGCACGGGCTCTTGGTGCGTGCCTGCTTCACGCCGTCGCAACTCGCAAGTGCCTGTTTCCTCTCTGTTCCCTTCCATCCTTTCTTCCTCCCATCCTCCGTCCTTTTCCTTCTCCTTCCGCCCCGTCACCTCACCTCTCTCCCTCTCCCCGTCACCGCACCCTCCCCCTACCCTGACTGTCAATCTCCCAGCAACCGCCGCTGCCATCGATCCGCACCTCACCTCCATCTCCCCATCTGGGCCACGTGGCGTGCCTGACCTTGCTGGCCTCTGCCACTGTTGCCCGTCTTCCCAGTCAACAAGCAACCTCACCCAGCCTGCGTACATTGAACAGCAACCCTCCTACAAACCACAACACTCTGGAGCCTCTCTTCACCAACACCTCTCTTCGATCGTCACGCACCTTCGCCCATCATGCGCCGTCAAACACCCATAGCGCACCTGCTCTACAACCATCTCTTCCCGAACCCAAGTCCCAACGACCCGCCCTCATTCTCTGCCCATCTTGCTAGGAACTTGGTGCCTGAGGTGCGGATTGAGGTAGCCACCTTTTATGGCGACCTGAACAGTGCTGAGGCACGTTATCCCGGTCTCAACTACTGCCACCCGCCCCATCGGATGCGTTTGGGCCGCTTCAAGTACCACAAGAGACTATTCGACGCCTTCGACGACCTCGGCCTCACCTACAACGAAATTCAGGACTTTTGCTGTTGGGAAGGAACGAGATGGGCACGTGAGCGATATGAGAAAGACGAAGGCGTGAAAGTTGTGGATACTACGGGCAACGAGATCGGGCCATTCATCGATCGGAGGGAACTCAAGGCGAGTGAAGAATTGAGGAGGCACAGTATCACCAGGAAAACGGAAATCTCTGTCACTGTGGACGATGCAGAGCCAAGTCGCAGCCGGCAGCCTCCCATTGACGAGGAGATGAATGATGCGGAGACTGAGGTCGGGACCACAGCCACCGACAGCGAAATATACCAGGAATCACCTTCAGAGGCCGCCGCACGAGCACATCACATCACAGAACTTGAGCTGCGCCGCGATATGGCCATCACACAACGTATCAACCAACGTATACTGGCTGCGTGGGAACAAGGGCTGAGCCTACCGCCGGACATTGAGCAGTTCCTGAAAGAGCAGTCAGAGCGCGGCAATTCAGACGCTCAAAGACACCTCTCACTGCTCTCGCAGAGGCGCACATCACAACGAGTGGTAGCACCGGAGAGCGCCGCTGTAGTCGCGCAGACGTCTCGTGCGGCAGCGTAAACCGACTCGTGGAATACGACAGACAGCACTCCCAGCGTCTTTCACGCGGAGACTGCTTTAAAAAAAAAATTCCTCTGCATGGCACACAGGCGTTTCGAAATGGGGAGAGTTTCTTTCGGTATGGAATTCCAGGGACATGGGAAAGGAATCAGGAGTTTCCTTCAACAATGGATGCTACATATTCAGCTCGGTGTTCTTTTTAGCAGGGAGTCCGGGCGTCAAAAGATTTGGAGAATCGAGGAGGATGGATTATTTTATTCGGCAATGAGGAAACTGTACTATTCTTGTTTCGCGGTCAAGGGGATCCTTTGAAAGCTCCATCAAAATTTCCATTCCGCGAAAACGTTGGTCGTGGTCCAGCAATTCGCATGCCTCACCCATCGAGTCAATCGTCCGGAAGCGCCATGCATAGAACGAATCGCGAAAGAACGAGTAACGTTGCCGACGGGACTTCACATCCGCCTTTTGATCAAGTGGAACGAACATCATCAAGGAACACGTTCCACTCCAAAGTCGCTATCGACCTGGGTCTGGACAGCAAGATATCGGCAATGTCAAATGTTTTGCCTCACCTCTGCTAGACAATTGGTCTGGACTGTGATGTCAAAGACGCTTTGACTAGAATTCTGGGAGCTACATGTATGTCCTTTACTAGGTTGCTTAGGAAGACGGACGACATAGAATCAGATTTTACGCATTCTACGCATTCTACGCATTCTTGCTCCCGACTTCTGAACAGATAATCTGCCGGTCGGCATCATCCAACACATCAATCCAGGTTTGTCACGTCAAGCTCCATATCCAACATGCACTGAGCAGTCTCTCCTTATCCTGATTGTGAAAAAGGACACAAAAACACAGTCATTGAAAACCCATCTTTATGTTCACTTCGCGTGTGGTGTCTTCTTGCTAAACAACAATAACAACAACAAAACAAAACAAAACAACGCCCCAACCCTTCCCTCACCGCTCTTTCCCACCCTAAAACTTTTTATTTAATAGTAACCCAATGCCATCTAATGTGTGTTTTCGCGCGTCATAACAGAATCGTGAACGGCAGAACAGAGTGTGCGCCGACATCGTGTGCTTGTTCGTCGAAGTCCAGCAAATCAAGAAAGCAACGCCAAAAGCCACAAGTACGAATCGATCTAGCGGGGTATCGAAGCAAGAGACAGCCTTGCAGAAGCCAGGTAATCCTCTCACGAACAGGCCAAAACACCACCACGTAAGAGAAGTCATCCCAAGAGCTCCAGAAACGCCTCGCTAAACGATACCGAAATGCACAAAACCCATGCAGGAGTAGTATTGAAAACAAAAGACAAGTAGAAAAGTCAGGTCCAATTTCGACGGCTCGGGAATATCGGATGGGGTATAATGCGCACGTCGACGCTCATCCGATGCTCGAGGAGGCGTGTTGTTATTGTTGTTGAAAAAAGTGCCGTGCAGGCCAAGGCGGTGAAGGAAGTGTGGGTGCGCGCGAATGCAACGCTGGTGGCTAAGCGAGCCGCGGAGGGGTAAAATTGTTTTCTTGTTAGTAGCCCATGCCATCGCCCATGCCAACCAGACCAGCGCCGGCGACATTGGCGTTCAGGTTTTGCAAATTGTTCGGTAGGCCTGACATGCTGCCAAGATTTGTTCGGAGCTCCGGATTGCACGGTGGACTATGCTGGCGATGGTATTTCAGTCCGTTGAGGTTCTTGTAGCGCTTGCCGCAGACCTCGCAGCGGTATGGCTTCTCCTTCTCCATGCCGACGGTGCCGGGGTATGGTATTGAAGTTGCGGGGTCGACGATAGAGAATGTGCCGTCTGGGTTCTCCTTGAGTTGCTGATTTTGGTGGCCGTGCTGCTTGTGGTACTTCAGTCCATTCTGGTTCTTGTAGGCCTTCTCGCATCCAATGACTGGGCACTTGAATGGCTTGATCTCCTCTCCAACAAAGCCACCGACGCCGGCCAGACCGTTGAGTAGTTGATTCTCGCGGACACGCTTGGAAAGCTCGCTGTTCTGGGCGTTCGTGAAGGCCGGGTTGGGGAAGCCCTTGTTGCCGTAGCCTTGTTTGCTCAGTAGCCGCTTCTCAGGGTTGTCAATTGTCGCGGACCCACCATTGTTCATGTTGCCCATGTTGTCGAAGGAGCTCAAATCCATATTACCCTGCATGAGCTGATTGTAGTCAACGTTGCTTAGGCTGCCCATTTGTGCGAGGAACTCGGGATCAAGCTCCGCTGGAGTGCTGGGTTGCGATGGGTCTGGAGTCGCAGTCTGTTGTGAGAGGGTCTGCGTTGTTAATGATGGGGTGTTGACGGAGGATACAGTGGGATTGTGACCGAAACCCATGCCTTGCTGATTAGCATGAGGAGTTGTGGGAGTGGCGGAATTGAGTCCTTGCCCCTGAAATGCGTTGGCGAGGTTGACGTTCACAGACGGTCCTCGGGGTTGCTGACGACCGAATTGGGGCTGGGGCTGAAATTGGGAACCTTGAGCTTGATGCATCTGAGGTGCCGGAGTGCTGTCATCCATGTCCATGTCGTCCAGGTTGTCAAAGGTGCCAATCTGATCTGAACTCTGCCCACTGAATAGTGGCGAAGTGGCGGTCTGCTGAGGTTGCTGGTGGGCTTGCAACTGGCCTTGCTGTGGCATCGGCGTCTGATGCTGCTGTGACTGCTGCTGAACTGCCTGTGCTGTGCTCGAAGCGTTTGTCGCTCTGCTGGGGTATTGCTGTTCCTTGGGAGTTCGTCCCATCGTTTGAGTCGGCTGCTGTGCGTGTGCCTCCTCGTAGTGCTGGAGCAGCTCGTGCATGGAATCGAGATGGATGTCGCAACATACATAGTCCTTCATGTAGTTTGCCTCCATCTTGGGGAGGTATGAGGAAGAATGAAAGGATGGTGATTGGAAGCCGTAAGGGGATGTGCCTGCCATGAGAATGCTTTGCATGTGTCAGTACGCACCTCCGTGATAGCCGCCCAGACGAAAGACACTTACTCGTCTCTGATGAAGCTACCCATGGATATGCCGCCCCAGCTCATGCCGCCCATTAGACTGCCAGATAGGCCGTTGGCATGGCTTTCGCGCCGTTGTGAGTTGCTCATGGGTATCTGACGAGCGCCATAAGGAGTCGTGCCCAGCATTCCGACTGATTCTTGCCGTGCCTTGACGTCCTGTGTGCCATTCGCGCCGAGTAGTCCCGAGTCATTGCGCTGTGCTTGGGTCTGTTGCAATTGCGAAGTCAAGTTGGAGGTCTGGGTGCGCGGCGAGTTGGAGCTCTGCCGGCTCGAGGCGATCTCGATTGGCGAGGAAGAGCCCGGCATGGCGCGAAAGTGCGGCAGAGGCGATGCAGAGGGGAAGAGCGGGAGGTTGTAGTCCTCGTCGTCGTGGTCGTCGGGAGGGAACAGAAGATCGTCGCTCGAGAACTCGTCGGGGCTCGCGTGACCGAGGGACTTTTTATGGATTGCTTGGAAGAGGCTGGCGTCGCGCGGGTCCCTGTTGGCGAAAGAATGATATGCGGCGGAGGTAGGAGTGCTGACGGGGGTGCTGTCTGCACTGGGGAAGCGAGCGGACGAGGAGGCAAGAGGTGGAGGCGTGGTGGAAGCCAGATTGGCGGCTTCACAGCGGACGAAGTTGGGTCGGGTAGATTTGGGTTGGTGGAGACTACCACTAGTAGTAGACTCGGCTCACGTAACAGTAGCAGGAATACGGCAATGTGTTACGCATGCAGATGTGGACGGCGACGCAGACGACAGGGGGCGCGATGATGGTGATGACAGATCAAGCTGCTGGCTGGCTCATACGTTCGGGGGCTAGACGGACGGCGAGGCAGCGGTGGCGAGCAATAAGAGCAGAGCAGAGCAGAGCAGAGCAGAGCAGAGCAGAGCAGGAGAGGCAGAGGCGAAGGCGGACACAACGGGGCGGACGCCGGCGGGCTATATGAGTGCGAGTGCTCACTGCGCAGGTATGCCTAGCTATGACTTTGATGCTGCTGCTGCTGCTACATCGACTCGGGCTAGCATACCAGGCATGTCGCATGAGCGTAGGGAGACTACGTGCGGGCGGGAGTGGGAGTGAGATTGAGAGACCTGAGCTCTGTTCGTATGATGTCGAGCGCAAGGTTGGGCCAGCTGCCAGGGCGCATCCATACCACTTCCATCGCACCGCATCGCACGGCCAAGCGCCAATCAGCGCGCAAATGACGGGCGGACGGTACGCTCTTGCTTTTGATACACCGGTAGCAGCATGGTGCATGAGAAGCGCGATCCGAGCCCAGCATCCGCATCCTCTCACACACTCCTGCCCACGGCTAACATTTCCACCTCAGCGGCGGCATCTGCACACTCGTGGTCCCCGACGACTCCGAGGCGGTATAGGGAGCTGTCATATCGCATTTGCGCAGCCGGGTAGGGATGCAGTGTGCATGTATGCATGCGACCGCCATGCAGTCGAGCGAGTGCGGATTGCGCTCATCCCTTGCTTCGACTCTCTCGACGCATATGGAGATGATGATGCTGCTGCTGCTGTTACGGCAATATGCTGTGCACATGTCCTCGGCCTTCAGACAGCGCCCTCCCGCGAGCTACACATGCCCATCACCGGCTTCCCGCAGCCATCGACAAGGCCAAACGTAACGGCGTCGGCACTCGGTCTGCTTGGCTCTATCTTCTGGAAGCCATGTCGCTTCTAGTCGTGATTCGCCTGCCTGCTAGCATGCTGCCTCCACCTTCCACCTTCCACCCACTTGGAAGCTGACTGGGGAGCGCTGTCGATGCCATGCATGTACCACCCTGCTAACCTACAGTTAACACGCCTCTCCCACGCGGCCAGCCTCGCGGACGACCTCGCCAAGCCATGCTTCGACGACGACGACCTCCACCACCGCATCTCGAATGCGGAGCCTCCGTCCATGGGGCCAGCCCTCAAACTCCAATTCTTCCGTTTTCCCATTCACGAGCCGATGCGTTTAGCCACCGCTGCGTCCGATCTTGGCCTCGTACGGCAGTCCCAAGCGCTTCCCTTGAGGTCACATTCACGCGCCAGCGTTTAGAAAAAGAGTCTACTGCTGCGAGTTCCATCATCATCAATTTCACCTCACCTCTGCCGTTGGCCACCGCCTCGATGCCCTTCTTGTGCTGAATTCTCGCAGCGCTTCCAGCGGTCGCCTCGCGGCCCGGTCATCACCTCCTACGAACAAGTTCGCCGCTCCTGGACGGGACCTGCGTCGTCGCCAGCCAGCAACAGCCTGCTGTCAGGTCAACCACCTATAATGATGACTCGAGCACAGCGAGCCAGCCCCCTTCACTTGCCGCCTGCTTACTTTACAAGCTTAAACCTTCAAATCTACCTTTGGACAGCGTAACGGCATAAGGCTAGTCTTCGGCCGTCGGAAAAGGTTAGAACGAAACTCGGTCGGAACCACTGCGATTCATATGACATCCACTCGGCGGTTTCACGGCTGCTGCTTTTTCAAGCCTTCCGTCAAACAACAACACGCGTGAACATCGGCAAACCCACTGTCAATACGTCTCCCGCGATGCTTCCAAACGAACATCAACCCTCATCATTTGAACAATGTCAGCGCATCCCTTCGCCACCGTCGAATCACCGATCACCACCCATATTCGAAGAGAGATGCTGTGCTCACACAACAAACGCCCAGTCGCGTGTCGCCCATGTTCCATATGAAGCCTCCCATCTGGGGAAAGGGTCCTGCTACGACGCAGTCGTGCGAGGATGGTGACACGGCAGACGACAAACAGCTCCACGAGTGTCCTCCACTTCAACCCAACTGGATCTTCGATCTCGACCAAAGGCACCCACTTGCGTGCGGTCACCATGATGCGGACAGCCAGAACCCCTGCCTCCTACATCTCGTCGCAAAAGAACTAACTCCGACGCTGTGTTGTCCGTCTTCAGAGATCATTAATCCAACTTAGCCATGCAATGCAAGTCATTCGCTAGCCTTGCCTCGTCGAAATACGAACGACACGGACACGGCCCCCGGATCAGAAGCGTATTGACTCGCGTGTGCAATCCCAGCAACCGTTGTCTTTGAAACGAGACAAGACCTCCCAAAACCCAAAACCAACCTCGACGTCGGGCCTTCGCAGAACTTCGCATGCAGCATAACCAAACTAATCCAGGCGACACACCGGACTAATACCTCGCATCTCTCGATCCATACATTCTCATCAATTAACTTGGTAGTGACGCTCCTTCAAAAAGAGTGATGCCGGCAGCTACCGATACCGACATCGCGCCTGAATTCGACTCTCACACCAGACCCCATGGATCCTGGAGCTCTGCCCATGGTGGTTCACCGCAAAGGCGCAAGGGGCCACACCACGCTACGGAGCTAGCAGCGACACACGACTGCTTCCCAAGCAACGCCGGACTGTTTCTTGTCTCTCATCTTATCCCTCTTGCGGTATCCCGGACGGCTTGAGATGAGATCACTTCCGAAGATGTCGAGAGCGGACTGGCAAATTTGCTACAGCTTCTCTCCCTTCACCATCGTGAGGGCTGGCGATAGTTCCGGGAGACATTGGCATAAACCCCGCCCGCGCCGCCTCTGCACGCCAGGGCACATTCATATTCGACGAGGGGTAGCTTTGCGGTCACCCACATGGTTGATAGGTCTCGTCAGTCGTCACTGGCATGTCCACATCGGAGTCGACTCTTCAGAGATGAGATAGGGAAAGACGAAGCACGTCAAGTTTGTTCTTAGGGTTGTCTACACACATCCCTATCTTCAGCCGGAGACGCTTCGACGTCACGAACGCTGTCGATCGGTATGTGGACGACGTCAAGGTCGTGATGTAAGGCGTAGTAACGTTGAGCTCACCCATTCGCTTTTGTGACGACGGCGATCAGCTGAGATTCACCAGCGCTTCAGGCTGGTGGCTTGGTGTCGCCTATTTTGACGATGTTTTGGCGTTTAGTAGTCGCTACATGGCGTATCCACCATAGCTCTCTCTATCTCGACGTCAACCCTCAGCCTCGATCTCGAAGCTGTTCGACTTGTGTTTCGGCTGGAATTGGAAGTCCTTGTGCGCAGGTCCCAAGAACATCTCACTTTACACAATCACGAGTCAGTCATAAGTCTGCACAATTTCCACAAGACATTAGAGAAACGTACCTGATCTTGATCCAGTCCTTGTAGTTCCCACTACTCAGCAACGTCTCCAACTCGCTTCGCCCACGGAAAGCTGGTGGCCGGTCGCCGAACTTCGGCGGGAGGTATTCAAGAAGACCGATAGGCACGTATCTGCAGCTGAAACTGAGCCACTCCAGACAGAACTTCCGCGTCGTTCCCACGCCGATCTCGTCGGAGCCCCAGTACTCGAGACCATTGCGGCAGAAGCGCTCAATGTAACCTAGACGTTCAGAAGCGGACTTGTCAAGGTACTGGTTCTGCTGGATTTCCTCAAAGACCCAAGGCTTGACGAGGGCGCCGCGGCCGATCATGCAGCTGTCGACGCCGGACTGCTCGATGTCGGTGTTGTAGTCGATGTGAGACAGGATGTCGCCGTTGCCGCAGAAGTAGGGCAGGCCGTCGTTGGTGGCGGGCAAGTCGCGAGCGTCTGGTTCGCGGATGGTATCTGTCACTTTGGCGCGGTCGGCTTTGAGTTTCTTGACGAGACTGGCGCATTCAGCAATGTACTCCCAGTCGGCACTGCGGGTGTAGCGCTGTTGTCGCGAGCGGCCGTGTAATGTGATGGCCGCGACACCCGCGGGACCCCAATTCTGCTCTTCCGCGTCAGGACCGCCCATGATGAGGCGCTGGCACAGCTTCTCGGCGGTAGGAGACTTGTCTTTTGTTCCCATACGGATCTTGACCGTGATGGGAACTTCTTTTGACACGGTGTTCATGCCGCGCAGGATCTTTTCGAGCTTGCCCGGTTGGTCCAGCAGAGCGGAGCCGGCTCCTTGACGGAATACAAGATCGATTGGGCATCCACAGTTCAGGTCGATGGCTCTCAGGTGTGGCGCGAGGTCCGTGAGGACTTCAGTGGTCTTGACGGCCAGCCAAGGCTTGTTGCCCGCAATCTGAGCGCCAAAGCGAAAGTCCTTGCTGTTGTCGTAGTCTTTAATGATGTTCTTGGGGGAATATGCAGGCGGTGTCATCTCAGACTCGTGAGCCTTCATCAAAGCCCATTCGCCTTTTTCGCCATTCAACAGCGGCAAGCCCATGGCCATCTCGGACCAGGTGACTTGAGCACCAAGCTCCACGCAAAGTCGCCGGAAGGGGAGGTTGCCCTGCGTGGTCAAGGGAGCCAGCACAGGAGTCTCTGGGCCATAGTAGATGCGACGCTTCTCAGACGGCCGAGGGGGTGGCTCAATATAGTCAGCCCTGTTGTCTGCCTTTGTCTCCGCGTCTGCATCGTCCTTCGTTCCGCCATTCGGATGTGGGTTCTTTCCATCGTCACCAAATTGGTACTTGTTGAGCCAGTGCAGGTATTTATCCGATCTTGGTGTGGGATGCTTCTTCTTTCTCAGTGTGATCTTGTCTCCGATGCTTACCACATTGACAGTGCCTGCTCCTTCTTCATCCACCTGCTCGATGGTAACTTGAGGATTGGCTTGTCCGTTGTTCGTCTCCTTCTGCACCAAGACCAGCTCTTTTTTGCCATCTTCGCGTTCCATCTCTTTAGAATGACTGCTGGCGAATCTACACCTCCAGCCAGCATTGCACGTGCCCTTCTCCTCCCACAAGGGACAGACGCTGTTGAAGGTCTGCAAATCCTCGCGCTTGCCGTCCTTCAAGTACTTGCGAATGTCATGCTCGTGCTTGCACTTGTCGCCGAATCTGCATGTGAGCGGGGCGAACTCGTTGGCGAACGCCCGTGATCTGCAGAGCTCGATGGCGTCTCTGGAGCTGCCAAATTGCCTGCCGTGATTCTGCCCACCTTTGGTCTTTTGCCCGCCTCGGCCGCCAGTAAGCTCTGACTGAGCTTTACCTGAAGCCTCTGCGGCATCATCATCAAACTGAGCAGTATTCTCGGTCCTCTTCGACACATCCACGAGGAACTCTTTCTTGATTGGAGCGACGCCTTTTCGTCGTTCTGGGCACTCGTTCGCGGCGTGGGCGGTGGAGTCAGCGTGAACTAATTTGATCCGCTTGTTCGAGGGCTCCTCGACGTCGCGATCGCCATTTCGCTCTTCGACTTTCTCGGCTTTGGTCGAGGTCGAATTGCTCTGCGCCGAGGGATTCGGAGCAGATGCTTCGCCGTTATGCGGGACGAGCCCTGAGGAGTCCAGTGCGTTCTTGTCGAGCCCCATGGTTGCAGAGTGTGTGATGTCTGCTGGCGGTGGCGCGAGAACGTTGAATCGAAAACGAAGTTGTCACAAGCGAAAAGTCGAAGTCAATGCGCAAAGTCGGCCAATGTTTCCTCCGCGACGGGCTGGCCCGCAAAGCAGTGACGTAGGAGGTAGGCGAAGTGAACACAGTGCAGGCTCCACCGCTCCCGTTCCAGGCTTTTGTCTGTGCCTGCAAACACTTGACGACCGTCGGTGCTCCTCCTACGACACACTTGACGCTCCTCAGTGACAGCCTCCGAACGACACGTAACCTCTCCGTCACCTCCCTCAAAAGGACGCCGACCTGCTCGCCTTCTGCTCCCACACACCGGCCCTCTTCCCTCAGCACAGAAACACACGCAGCAGCCTCCAACACCCGAAGCTTCCAGCTCGCCCACTCTCCTGCAGGTGACCAAGATCCAACCGCCGCCATGACGCTCTACTACAGTCTGGTCAGTATATATCGCCCCTCCTAACCGCATGCTGTACCTGTTACATGCTCCTTCCCTCGACACCCTGAAACACCCTTCAGCCACCATCCCCTCCCATCAACATGCCGAGCCTCATCTATGCTCCCGTTCGCCAGCTCCCCTTTCGAGTGCCAGCTCAATGCTAACCACATACCATGGCAGGTCTTTGCGCTTCTCGTTTTCGAGATGGCCGTCTTCATGACCCTCATCATCCCTCTGCCCTTCACCATGAAGCGCACCATCTTCAAGTTCGTGTCAGAGAACCCGCTGGTAGCAAAGTTACAATATGGTCTAAAGGTACAAAACCCACACAACGTACATTACGAGCGGCCGCTGATGTACACCAGATCACCTTCATCTTCATTCTCATCCTCTTCATTGACAGCGTCAACCGCGTCTATCGCGTCCAGGTTGAGCTGGCCCAAGCCAAGCACCAGGGCGGTGCCGTTGGGTAAGTTACAAACATTCCATGTGATCGCAAACCATACTGACCACTTCTCAAGTGCCGTGGCCGGCGGCGAGCGCATGGAAGTCCAGGCTCGCAAGTTCTACTCCCAGCGCAACATGTACCTCTGCGGCTTTACCCTCTTCCTCTCCCTCATCCTCAACCGAACCTACGTCATGATTCTCGACACTCTCCGCCTCGAGGAGGAGGTCAAGCACCTCAAGGGTGAAGCCCCAAGCAAGACCTCTTCTGGACTCGGTCAGGCTGGAGATCTCGGCGAGATTGCCAAGTACAAGAAGCAGCTGGCCGAGAAGGACCGTGATATGGAGAACCTGAAGAAGCAGGTCAAGCAGCAGCAAGAAGAGTACAACCGTATTGGCGATCAGGTTGCTGGACAGACCGGCGCTCCTAAGAAAGACATGTAATGGGTCGACTCAAAACATTTGTGCTACGCGATGCACACTAGAGGAGGACACGAGAAGAAAGCTGCACTATTGCCCTTCCAGATCTACCAAAGGAAGCACTGAATAGAGGACATATGCGAGGAGCTGCGACGATGGAAAAGCATTGATGAGGCGTCTTGTTGGTTTATGCGGAGCCGAACGATATGTGGATACCTGAGTATCACTGTCTCGACATGAGACAAAGTAATCGGGATAAAACTCAAGCACTACACGTACTGATTGCGGATAACAACCAGGCAAGCATGATATGCAGGCTATTCCACTGAATCTTCCAGGACTTCTCAAACTACGCTAACACTGTCCATATCACGAAGAGGTTGAAATCTTTCGACAAGATCCCCCATGACAATGGGCTCACGCAGCGAGGCACTCACTTGGAGGATAACTTAGTCATCATCCGCTGTACTTGGTCTTTGCGACCCTTGCAAGCATATCGGTAATTTGTTTAAGGATTTCTTGGCAATTCCGTGCTCGAGTACGGATATGGGAATGCTCTATTTTCCAGATCACGACAACACGAGGTCGTTCCCTCGGAGACTGACTCTGGATTGGCATATTGATAGTTTCATTGCCCTGGCCAGGCGTACGTTCCATTCAGAGAGCGCAAGATGCTCGAATACGGACATGGGAATGCTCTGCTCCCTAGGTCAGGATGACACGAGACTGCTCCCTCAGAGACTGGCACTGGATTGGCTTATTGTTCGTTTCGTTGCTGTCGTCAAGCGTACGTATAGTTGAGAACTCAATGTGGACCAGTACGCTCACTCACTCGCAATAGGTCCGTGCACGAACTTCCGATGAACTGCCGCTTTCTTATTGTCAATTGGTCTAACAATTGAAGCCCACTTGCACTCGCACAACTTCGTATCGTGAAGCTCTTTTCAATGATGCGACTATTGCCATGGCCTCTTATTGTTGCTGGCGTCCACCTAGAAAGATATAAGTGGAGTCTTCGCCCTTCATTTTCTTTCTCTTCCTCTCTCAAACATTTTCAAATCATCAGAGCTGGTCTCTGGCATTAACTTCTTGCATATCACTCCCAACCCATTTAATCCTTGCGGGACAAGACGACAGAACACTTTTTTCCACACATACACATCGCCACAATGGCCGGCAAGCGCAAGGCGTCTCCTCCTGGTGAGGATGTCCCCTCGGCGAAGAAGATCGAGATCGTACGTCCATCTCTCCATCAATACGCCGTACCTCACCAAATGATATCCTATCATAGACACCAAATACTACCACCGCCCCAAATCCACTTCGCAAGTGCGGCTTCCTCACCCTCTCCGCCGAGCTCCGCAACTCCATCTACGAAATGTCCCTCCTCTTCCCCTCCAACTCCTTCGTCGACATATCTCCCAGCTACACCGCCCCCTGCCTGCCTCTCTACCTGCCACCAAATCCGCAACGAGGCAAAAGCCCTCTACTACGCTCACAACATTTTCCGCGTCCCGATCGTGAGCTGCGATGCCTTCCTCACCAACAAATGGATTAGCCACATGCTCGAGATGAAATTCTCTTCTGATTCGATGATGGTGATGCGGTACTCGGGACGTGCGAATTGGGGGAATACGGTGAAGTGGTGTAAGACTGTGCATAAAGGGGTGTCGAGGCCTGCGTCCCGGCCGGTGAGGATTGGGAGTTTGGTGGCGCAGCGTTGTAGGACGGTGGCGGCGACTACGGTGGCGGCGCTGGCGATGAGAGGGTTACCGTGGGAGACGGTGGAGAGTGTGTTGTGCTCGATTAAGTGTGCGGCGATGGTGTTGAAGGATGAGTAGGAGGATCTGAGCGATTAGTAGACAACACGAGAAAACATGACGATTAACGGGCGAACGACTTCGAATTTTTCGTTTCTCGTTATACTTCTCACCCTCATCCACCTACGCCCCATTCCCATTATACGCCAAATCATTAACACTCAACGCCACTTTGACCTTCCCCTTTGTAGCCACATCCTTCAACCTCTGACACAACGCCTTCGGCTCCCTCGCCCCTTCCAGAGCCAAAAAATAAGCTCCCAAACCCGTAATATGCGGCGTAGCCATACTCGTTCCCGAAATCGTATTCGTATCATCCGGCCCATTGATCCACGTGCTCGTCACATTCACCCCCGGCGCGAAAATATCCACTAGCAAACCGAAGTTTGAGAAGGAAGCGCGATCGTCGTTGGTTTCGCTCGCAGCGACGGTGCAGACGTCAGGTTCAGACGCGGGAGAGGCGGTGATAGTGGGGAGCCCGGAGTTCCCCGCTGCGACGGCGAGGAAAAGGCCTTGGGCGATGGCTTCTTTGGCTGCGGCGTTGGTCATTGGGGAGGGGAGGCCGCCTAGCGAGAGGTTTGCGACAGCCTTGCCGGTGCGGGATTTGTTATTCATGTCGTTGACGGCCCAGTTTACCCCCGCGATGACTTGGTCCAGGCTGCCGGAGCCTTCGGACGAGAGGACTTTGACGGCGATGAGGTTGGTGTTTTTGGCTACGCCGTAGGTGGTCGAGCCTGTGGTGCCGGCGACGTGGGTACCGTGGCCGTTGCCGTCTGTGTCCGTTTCGTCGGGGACGAAGTTGGCACCGTGGGTGGCGCGGCCACCGAAGTCGTTGTGCGAGATGTAGATGCCCTGTAGTGACATTGAGTGATGTTTCTCGAAGTGTGTTCATAGGACCTGACTTACAGTATCGATGATATAAGCGTAAGTATCCATTCCCGCAGAGCTATCGTAAATATAATTCGTAGCTCCAGGATTCCGATGCGAGATTCTCGCCAGTCCGTAAGGAGGGTCCTGCTGCATGACAAGGGCATTGGTGTAGACCATCGAGTTTGGCTCGATGGCTTCGATCTCAGCGATGCTACCCAACACGCCAACGGCGTCCGATAGAGAGTTGATTGAGAAACCCTTGAAAGCACCGAAGCTGTAGGTATGTGTGGGAGCGATGCCGGCGAGAGCGGTCACCCGTGAAAGCACGTTAGCCATCACGGCGTCGGACTTGACTTTGACGATCCATGAGTTGGCGATTGTTTCGGCGCCAGCTCTGGGTTCGTGGAGTATAGGTGCAGCGAGTGCTGCTGGCATAGCCAAGAGGAGGTTGAGTAGGAGATGCATTGTGGCTTCTAGACAAATAAGAAATGCAGATTGAAGGATAAGAGATGATCAAAGATAAGGGAAGTCCATGCATTTTTATATCGATTACTTACGGTCCACCAGTTGTACTGACGATCAAGCAGTACCCTACATTGGAACAGAGTACACTACCTGGGCACAGGGCTATCGTTGATGATCAGAGTCGTATGCCTCATTCGTGCAGAACAGACAAGATCAACGCCAGCAGCAGCAGCGGTGTACTTGGCGATGCGAGTACACTCGACATGCGCGGCGACTTGTGGTTGAAGTAGTATTCTCCAGTCCGTAAATGGGAAGATGGGCTTGTCAAGGTGGAGTCGGGACCTTTTTCCATCGAGTAATGACCTGGCCACAGACCGAGGCTGTCGTGATAAGGTGTGTTTGCCTCCAACTACGTATTGCAAACACACACTTGGCAAGGCCTCAGTTTTTCCTGTCTGCGAAGGTGGTGAGAACGCCAAGTTCAAGCCACAGGTCGGCGTGGTCAGATCAGCCAGCCAGGAGGATGCGGTGCGGAGACAAGGATATGCCAAGGTCTTGAGCTAGCGAAAAGAAAGCCAGCGACCCTGTGTATGTCGCCCACCTTCTCCTTGCAGTCAGTTGCCGATGTCAACGGTCATCCATAATGCTTAGCAAGTATCAGCCGCTTTTGCCAGAGTGCATTTGCCAGGCCGCGCGGCAGCAGTCTGTGGTAGGCAGAGCGGGCTCAAATGGCTGGGTAGCATCGTAATATCGCCGTGGTTGAACTGAGCGATATCGTCTTGGAAGAACCGTCATGGCAGTCAGTCAGTGATGGTGTGGTGGTTGTGCATGTTGACGACTGATTCGGCCTTCGGCTTGGCGTGTTCGGATAGCGGTGTTTCGCGGCGCTCAATCCCATTCTCGATCGCGTTCTCAATGTTGTAAAATCCGTCACACATCGGCGGCAGCGCCTCTCAATCCATGTTTGAGGAAGTCGTCTCGATCAATATCATGTACCCCTTTAATCCTCATGTTGGCAACCAGACTCGCGCCGGCCCAAGGACCAAGAGTCTCCACGCCTCGCACGACACCCTTGATGAGGTCGACTTTGCCTTTTGTTGCTTCTCGCTCGGCTTTGAGAGTGATCGGATCTTTAATGTCGTCGTGAACACGGTCCGCATGGGGCACGGAATCCTGCATGGGCATCTTCATCGGCGACAGCGTGACGGTAGGTGAGGAGTCATCAGCCTGCTTGGGACGTAACGAGATGTTTGCCGAACGTTCCTTCAAAACCATCCCTTTTGCGCTACCATAATTGGAAACTGGATCCCATCCGCGGCTATCGATCACAGATGAAATTTCTTGCAGGAGTCTACGCTTCAGGCCCGGTATACTGCCGTGTTGCCCAGCGATCACAATGCGACTGACGCAAATTGCTCGCAGATCCAGTGGTAAGGACAGCAAAGTATGATATGCCAGGAGATGGAGTGGTAGATCGTGGTCGTCGAAGTCGTTGATTGAGGCATTGTTGGCAAAGAGGCTTTTCTCAGCAGGCTCGGACAATTTCGTGAACGGCATAGAGAAGTAAGAGGGTGGATCGCTGGCCGGGATTTGGATATCAACGGGTTTCTCCAGGACTGTATTGCCATCATCATGTCGTTTCCGACACCATGCCATTCGCTGAACTAGGTCTTCTGCTTCTGTGAAGGTCACCTTGCAGGAGGATCCCTTGGCTTGTAACTCTTGTTCATAAATGCTCCCCATTTCGCGCGTCAGGAGACTACCAGCTCGAGTACTCCGTCTCTGGGCAACTTCCTTGTATTCGCCGACTGCCGTGATAACAGTCTCTTCCCAGCCGATTTCGACTACCAGGCCATGTCTGAGGCCTGCACTAACACAACACATGATCGGCTGTGTTAAGAGTGCGATGGAAGGTGGTTGTGTGAAGTGACCGAAAAGTACCTTCAAGGCGACATTTAGCAATGGTGTTGGTAACATCGAAGGGACAACGAGAACAGCTTTGCGTGGCTTGTGATCGAGCTGTAAGAAGTTGATCATGGTTGTCCGCAGTGCTCGGTCGAGCTTGTCTTCGACCAGGCCCAGATCCAGCTCTCTCAAATCCGCTTTGTACAACTCATATGCCGTACTCCATTCCTCTTCCGCCGTTGTTCTTCGTACATTCTTCATATACTCTGCGTCAAAGGGTCGGTGGTCTCCCACTCTGCGCGCACTGTCGGGAGTGAAGGGAAGCACGCATCGCGGACGACTTTCTCCAGCAAACCCAGCTGAGAAGTACCGTACATCCAGGTTGTAGACGATGACATCCTCCTGCTCGCGGAAGGCTCCCGGACTGCCAAATTGGGCGGAGATGCTCCTGCCCACGACAGGCTGTGGTGTCCTGGGGCTGCGTGGTGATGCTCCCAATCCTGTCGCTGCGGATGGTCGGGCACGAGCTGCGGGTCTACCAGAAAAGTAGTCGGCGTTGTGGGTGGAGGAGGCCATGTTGGCAGCACCTCGTGATCGAATGAGCCAGAAGTCGCTATGAGAGAGATTCACATCTCGATCATGTTCAAGAACTCGAACGCTCTTGCCGTCTGATCTGGCTTTAGCGCGGGATGAACGGCGGCAAGATTCACCGTTCCGTAGCGTGAACGAGAGTACGCCAGAGCATGACAGCAAATGCTGCGCGCAGATTTAGCTCGAGATTCAATTTTCTTTCGAATTGAGGATTGGAAGAGAGCTTCAATTCAGCAATTACCACCGCCGACATCCCGCCCACTTCTCATCCCGCCATCCCATACTCGCCATCTCCTACTCGCCGCAGCTTAGCGGCTCCCGCGCGCCAGCATGACCCTCTTCATCCTCACCGAGACGTCGGCCGGTTACGCTCTGTTCAAGGCACGAGACAAGAAGCTGCTGAAGCGCGATGACCTGGCAAGGGACGCCGAGACGGCCGAGGGCGTGTGCAGCCTGCTCAAGATGAAGCACTTCCACAAGTTCGAGAGCGCCAGTGCTGCGCTGGAGGAGGCGGCCGCTCTGACCGAGGGCAAGGTGCGACAGCTCACTCGGTGGTGGCAGTGTGATCGCAGTAACTAATGTGGAACAACTAGGTCACGCCCACGCTCAGCAACATGCTCAAGGACATCAAGGATGAGAAGAAGATCTCTCTCGCAGTCGCAGATCCCAAGCTCGGCAATTCTATCGGCAAGCTCCCAGGCCTCCAGATCACACCCATCTCCGACTCGACCACCGCAGACCTCTACCGCGCCATCCGTGAACACCTCCCCTCCCTTATCCCCGGCCTCATGCCAGAAGATCTCGGCACCATGTCCCTCGGTCTATCGCACAGCTTATCGCGGCACAAGCTCAAGTTCTCCCCCGACAAAGTCGATACCATGATCATCCAAGCTATTGCATTGCTTGACGACCTTGATAAAGAGCTCAACACATACGCTATGCGAGTCAAGGAGTGGTACGGCTGGCACTTCCCCGAAATGGCTCGCATCATCAACGACAACCTGGCATACTCCCGTGTCATTATCTCCATGGGCTTCCGAACCAATGCCAGCAACAGTGATCTTTCCGACATTCTTCCAGAGGAGATCGAGGGCGCTGTCAAGGCCGCTGCCGAGGTCTCTATGGGTACTGAAATTACAGAAGACGATTTGGAGAACATCCAGAACCTTGCCGAGCAGGTCGTTGGCTTCACTGAGTACAGACAACAGCTTTCATCCTACCTTTCCGCACGTATGCAAGCGATTGCACCCAACCTCACCACACTAGTTGGTGACCTCGTCGGTGCACGACTTATCGCCCACTCCGGTTCATTGATGAACCTCGCCAAGTCACCAGCCTCCACCATTCAGATCCTCGGCGCCGAGAAGGCACTTTTCAGAGCGTTGAAGACGAAGCACGACACACCCAAATATGGTCTCATCTACCACGCCTCTCTCATCGGTCAAGCATCTGGCAAGAACAAGGGCAAAATCGCACGTATGCTCGCGACGAAGGCCACCCTGGGTCTTCGCGTGGACGCCTTGAGCGATTGGGGTCAAGCCGGGGAGGGCAACAAGGCGGAGCCAACAGAGGAAGAGAAGACCAGCGTTGGTATTGGAGGTCGCGCAATGGTCGAAAGAAGATTGCGGGCGCTCGAAGGCAAGCCCCTCAAAGCCAACAACGTCGCAATCGGTCCCCAAGGCCAAAAGCAGCAACAAGCTGGTAAGTGGGAGATCAAGGAGGCGCGGAAATACAACCCAGACGCAGATGGTCTCTCGGCCGACGCCAAGCCTGAACTCGCAAATGGCGACGCGCCATCGTCGAGCAAGAAGAGGAAGATGGTGGAAGAGGTCCAAGCAACCGCGGCCGCTGAGGACGATAATGACGATGACGATGACGACGATGAGGATCTCGACGATACTGTCATGACCAATGGCTCCAGCAAGAAGTCAAGCGAGACCAAGGAGGAGAAGGCGAAGAGGAAAGCTGAGAAAGCTGCACGAAAAGCTGAGCGCGCCGAGAAGAGAGCGAAGAAGGAGGCAAAGAAGGCAAAGAAAGCCGCCGAAGAGGGTGGCAAGAAGCGCAAGGCCGACGACGAGGCGGAACCCAGGAAGAAGAAGCAGAAGAGCAAGGCATAGAATGCCCTTGGCATGGCGAACAACTGTGTTGGCGTTTTGGGTCGTAGGTCCGGCGTTCTTCTGACTATCGGTGGTGGCGGCACTCGTGTTTGGCGTTCCTGCGGCGTCTCATGCATGGCGATGTACATTTTTGTGACGAATATGCTCCATACCCGCGGCTGTCCAAAGAAGATTCAAGTCGCAAAGTTCAAAAAAGATTCAATGTGTGCCGAGAACTTGGGGCTTAATAATCATCGTGCAGCAGAAACCATCGTCCACCTTATGGCCTTCCCTAGACTAGCAGGCTGGTACAAACTCGACGTGGTATCTCGAGTTTTCCTCTTTAATCTGTGGCACTGCTAGCGATATCAGACCTGTCTCGCGGGTGTTCACTCTCGAGATATGAGACTGCGACTTATCGGTTTGCCTGCGAGGCAGTCCAGCGTCGAGGCAGTAAGCAGCCTATAGACATAGATCCAGAAAACATGTAGTTCTGAGGTCGTAGGTATTCGGCAATTGAAATTATGTTGCACGATGATTATCATTCCCCAGGTCTTTCTCTTTCATCTGTACTAAAACTGCTAGCGATATTAGACCTTTTCTTCGCGTGATCACTCTCGAGATGTAAGACTACGATGTTGCCCGCTAGAACTTCGAGTCGTGATTGCCATTCTTCTATACTCGTCTCAGTATTAAGTCTATGTATATACTACATGCTGTGCTCTGCCTGCACACCAATCGTATCGCTTTTAGCATTCACCATGCACTATGCAATGTTCGCTTTTTACAACAAACGGGTTCCAAAACGTCATGTTCTCCACCCTCTCACAAGAAAATGGCAAAGCCTAACACCACAGATGCGCCGGCGATCGAAGCTTTGAACCAGACATCGCTGATGGTCAAAGTCGCTCTCAGACTGTTTGCGGCATTGCCCGTCGTGCTGCTGGGACTGACGCTCGCAGCATCTCCGCTTCCGCTTCCGCTTCCGCTTGCAGTTCCAGTGGTATGGCTCGTCTGAGAAGAGCTGGTTAGCGAGGTACTGGGTGAAGATGTGACGGTCGAGGGGGAAGAGACGGTCGAAGGGGAAGAGACGGTCGGGGAAGAAGACGCGCTAGAAGAAGAAGACACGCTCGAGGAAGTGACACTCGCCGAAGTGACAGTCGGGGAAGAGGTCGAACTCGGGGAAGATGAACTAACGGTCTGCTGGGAGGACGCAGAGCCAGAGCCGGCGGTGCCGCTGCTCGGTGCGGCGGTGACGGCGACTTGGCCGAGCGTGGGCAGAGGGACGTCGCCGCTGACGGCCCAGGCGCCGCCGGTGAAGGCTGGGCATGCTGGTGGCGACAGGGATGGGGCGTAGGCGGCTTCAGAAATGCCTGTCGGGTTCAGAGTCTTCCATTGGTTGGACAGGTTGGTGAAGTCTGGCAAGATGGGAGTTGGGGTGCCCTGGCGAGTGAAGCCATCAATGACGCTGGTTCCTTGGTTGCCCGCGTTCGAGGCGGCGGGTGGGCCGTAGGAGATAAGACCGTAGGCATTGGTCTCTTGGATCCATTCGTAGATGATGGCGCCGGACCTGAGATGGTATGTCAGCGAGAAAGCAAGGAAGACTTCGCGGAAGGTTGGGACTCACCAAGTGTCGTCCATGTCAGGTCCTAGAATGGCGGACTGGTCGGTAAAGGTCCTCGGGGACGGAACGATACAGCCAGTCTCGGACATGAAAATGGGGATGTTGTAGTCCTGGGCATTGGCCTCCAGGCCGCTGTAACCACTCTGATCGAAGCTCGAGTCTCCGCACCATTCGTACGCGTTCAAGCTGTAGAAGTCGAGGGCCTCGGAGGCGTTATCTCCACAAGCCAAGTAGTTCTGAAGATTTGGGCGCAACGAAGCGATGTCAGCAGCCGAATATCCGACAGGGATGTCACGGTAGCCCTTGGAATCACGGTAGGCCTTCATATCTCGAGCAGCGGCCTTGATGTAAGGCGCAACATCCGAAGTGTCGAAGTCAACAATTCCCTCGTTACCAACGAAGAAACCGGCGACATTGTCGTACGATTGGAAAGCATCCATGACGGCGGCGAAGGCCTGGTACTGGCCGGTGGTCCATTGCGGAGGATCGGTGATGATGTACGTGTCGAAGGTGTCGAGGTCGAGGAAGACGTAGATACCAGCGTCGGAGAAGGCGCTCATGCATGCATCGTGGTTCAGGGTAGGGTCGACGTGGTAGACCCGAATGGTGTTGGCGCCGAGAGACTGCATGAGAGCAGCATCGAGCGAGCACTGGGTGCCGTCGGCCAGAGGGTCGGACGAAGTCAGTTGGTAGGCGACGCCCTTGATATACCATTGGTTGCCCTCACTGGTGAAGAACTTGGAGCCCTTGATGGTGATGGTGGGGATGGCGAAGGCCGTCGCCGCGAGCAGCGGAAGAATAGCGAGCATGTTGGCGGTCTTTGGCCGGTCAACTTTGACTGAAAAATGACAGGCGGTGATTGTTTCGATGGAGCGGATGAAGTTCAAGTTGCAAAACCTGGGGAAGTTCCAAGATGCAGTGGCTGTCTTCAGCGGAATTCCGGCAGTGGCGAGACGCAGGATGCAGGGACGGGAAGACTGGAGTAGTGCAGTAGACTTGCCGCGCTGTGCTTCGATTCTTCGCGACGAAGCAGGAAGAAACGTCGTGAGCTTCGGAAAGGATGATGATGTACGAGATGCGGGAAGAAATGCCAGTCGGAATGCAGAATGGCCCAAAGCAAGCGGCTCGTATCGTGGAGATAGTCTTTAGGATCGTCCCTGTTTACTTCTTTTTTCCAGGCTCCAAAGCGAATGCTGGAGCTTTCCGCGGGCAATAAGCAAGAGCGAGTGGACGGACAGAGGCGGTGTATGGGGGGAAGAGATGGAAAGGGAAGAAAGAACAGGGAAGAAAATAGCAGGCGCACTCCTGCGCGCAAGCGTTTTCTTCCCCTCCAGCACAATCAAGGCATCTAGCAGGTTGCATGCGTGCCCCAAACGCCATCCGATACGATGCATGCTAATCGCTAGCTGCTGACTTCCACGCCCACTGGCCAGTGGGAGACGATAGTCGCCTGCGATAGCATTTGCTCTAGCTCCCCAATCCTTCAGCGCCATTGGACTTTCCACCGTTTCATCCCAAAGCCTGTGAGACGCGAGCGCATGAGGTGCGCGACCTTTCATTTCGAAGACGATGACAACACCAACAATCATTCTGTAGGATGGTGATGCCAGGACAAACAAGTGTCGTTGCGATACGCTCAAAGTCTGCAAGCACCTGCATGTCAAAACTCCAGGATCCCTCGCTCGCCTCCAAAACAAGCTTCAATGCAAGCCAATCTTCCAGACCGAGAGCTAAGGACTATACCCTGTCTCCGATCGCCAGCAGCTCAGCCTCCAACCAGTTGCCGAATCCTAATAATCATCTCATCTGCCTGCTTTATCAGCAAACGTTGCTCTCATCCAACCTGCTTTCATTTTCACAGCTTCGTTCGTTGCCAACGCCTCTGTTCCCGTCGGCCACAACAGCGGACTCGTGGCCGGTGCTCGTGAGACCAAGCCAAACTCCGAATGCTTGGCAACGTTCGCTCCAGCCACCGACGAAACAACCTGCCAACGGTCTTTCGTACAACGGTCGTCCTTGTCTTCTCACACAGAATGGGAGGAACACCATTGCGGGAGCAAGCATGGCAAAACCCACGGGGACGGTCCATGGGAAGCAGACAGATCCATTGGGGCACTGATGACAGAAAATGCTGCGTGCTACATACACGGCAGCCTGCAAGTAACCGAACGTGGGGCAACGGCAAATCTGGAAATCGGAAGGACTGCTTGTGACGACACGTGTTTTATTGTGTCGCTGCGAATGTCAACGAGACATGTTTTTCTGACTTCTGTAGATCCGGGTCGAGCTGGCAGCGACATCCAAAAGGAGACAACAATTGCTTGAAACGACGAACACCTTCGGTCCGACAATGCTGATCCAGCAGTAGCGAATATTATCCTACTGTGCTCCAAGTGCCTGCAAATGACGGCTCACGGCCTCCTGCGATCAAGTCAGCACCAAAGGTCCAAGATCATCACTCGGCTCTTTCTCTGGAACCACATACCATTATATCCCATCCCGCCAGCGCACTCTGCAACTGGTCCAGTCGCTGCGGTCTCACCAGCCCATTCTCCATGGCTGCCGCTTCGACCAGCATCACCAACAACTTGACGTCCTCCCGAAGCCTCCGAACCTCGTTCGCGTCCTCTGTCAGTGCTGTAAGCCACATAGTCCCCGTCGCGCGAGAGACCCGATCAACATTTCCTCCTCTCTCTAAAAGCTCACAGATGGCCTGGCGAATGTCAGAAGTATTCTCAGACGATACATCGGCTTCATGATCCTCGCGCCAGCTCTTGAAGGCTTCCTCGATATCCGCGAATAGGCGTTCGAATTTGCCTTGGTCGGTGTCGTCCCAATTCTTGGCGCGCGAAAGGGGCGGCTGTCCTTACTCGATTTCGGAGACGTCGAAGGCACTGGCGTTGGTGTCTGAGACTGGGCTGTCTGAGTTTGGGCTGGCGGTGTCTGGTTCTAGCTCTGGAGTACCGGAAATCTCTTTCTGTGAGGGACTGAGATTCAGGTTGGAGAAGGTGTCTTCGAAGGTGGGCTGAGGTTTGGCCTGAGGAGTGTCCTGCGCGGCAGGAGTTGGTGGGTCCTAGTCTATCATCTTTGCGGATGTCAAATGACAGACTTTGTCGAGGTAGGAAAGAAGAATTGATGTGTTGTTAAGTGCCTAGTCGCTGTTTGCTGCATTGATTCCGCAGCGAAGATGACGCGACTGGAAAGTACGGTTCCATTGTCACAAGTGAGGAAGAGCTTTTGTAGTCAGGATGAATAGAGAGGAAGTGAGGTCCAGATAAAGATTTGCATGTGAAGATCGGCAATCGCCGACTCATGCTTTTCAGTTTGTGCAAGCCAGTTTGCACCTGCAAAAAAACTTCACGCCGATTCGATGAAAGTCCAATGCGTAATTGCGTATCTGCGAACAAGTCCCACTTACTACTGGCCAACTAGAAATACGACCAAAACCTCACCATTCAATCCAACAATTCATCCCGATCATTCAAGAACACAGTTCCCTCAAATCCCCTCCTCCAACTCCCCCACAACCCTCCCCAACTCCTCCCTCTCCTCCTCCTCATACTTTCCAAACTTCCCCCTCGCCATCCTTTCGATAACCTCCTCACATTCCCTCACCAACTCCCTCGCCTCCTCTACCCTCCCCTGCCTCCACAAACTCGGCACCAAAACGCCCCTCAACATCCCCAACGTCTGCGGACTATCCGGCGTGCCCAACAAGCCCCTAATCCAAGGTAAAGCCTCCCGCGCCGCGGCCTCGGCATCCTCATAACGGCCTTGTTTCAGGCGTAGGAAAGCGAGACTGTAGTTGTGGTCGTCGCGCTCGGCAAGGAGATATTCGGCTTTAGTGTAATCGCCTGCTTGCTGGGCGAGAGAAAATTGGGTGCCGCGGAAGGTGCGGTATGCTTTCTTGTCGACTGAACGGAGGGAGTTGGGAGCTACAGCGGCCTCTTTGGCCGCGAGAGTGGAGTCGATGATGTTGCTGAGATGTTGGAGTTTATGGTCTGGAGGGAGCTGGAGAGTGTCGAGGTTCATGCGGGCTACTTCTTCTTTGTTGGGGAAGCATGAGAGGAAGGCGACTCCGATGCTGTGGTCGAGGTCGCTCCAGAAGGGTGTTTCTGAGTTTATTTAGTCGTGCTGCTCCTATCTGTCTTGAAAGGTTGTTCATTGTGGTGCTCGTTGACTTACCAGGGACGTCAATGTCCCAGGGAAACTTTGGTTCTTGCTTTGATGCGACCGACATATTGACGGATATGGGTCTTTGGTTCGGGTGGAATGTGAATTACTATGATGAGATTGTGAGTCGGGTTGTTGTAGAGATGTATGTAGAAAGCGGGCGGCACAGTTGAGCTTCGAATTGTTCTTACTGTTGCTGCAGGGACCAAGGCAGCCGTGTAAAGAGCTGGGCGTCCCGTCGTCGAAGGATTCGGAAAACTGCCATTGTCATTGGTGGAGCATATCAACTGTTTCTCAGTAAAGTTGCTGCTTGACTACAATTCATCGACCTTGAGATAATACAGTCTCTCCTTCTGCATACGTCCACTTTCGGCAGCCTTCACAATCTCTTCCAGGTCTTGCTCACCGTCAATGTACCTCCCACTCAACACTTTGCACCGCTCGTCCGCGCATAGCGCGACCATCGTTCCCGCGGCTTGTTCGTCCGTTTGCCATATCACTTCCGTCGAACCAGAGTTGTTCTGGAGAAGCTCAGGGTACTTCTCTTCGACCAGAGCGAAGTTGGCGGTGACCATATCTGTGAAGATATTTCCAGGATTGACGGAGAAGGTTGAGACCCCAGTGTTGGTGAGTTCTTTGTTGAGGCTCTACAAGAATGTCAGTTATGATAATACTAGTAAATCGGCAATTAATATTGAATCTTATACCTGATGGAATTTGATCATAGCTGCTTTGGAAGTCTCGTATGAAGTCTGTATGCCGAAGCCTTCGTGAGCACCTGCAGAGCTGGCCAAGTTGATCAGAAAGCCGGTCTTCCGGGCGAGCATCGAAGGCAAGACAGCATGAACCAGAGCTGTGGGAACCTCAACATTGAGTCGCATTACATTCCACCATTCTTGAAAGTTCTCCTCAGCAGCGAAGGGGCGGATGCGACAGACTGCGGCATTGTTGATGAGAATATCAACGGGACCAAGAGCCGCCTCCGTCGTATCGATGAGACTCTGAGCGGTTGTGGCTGGATTTTCCAACAGATCGGTAGCGATCGCGAGCGCCGGTACTTGATGTTTGTCTTCAATGTCCTGCACCAAACTGTCAAGAAGAGCTTTGCGTCGAGCCACGCATGCTACACTGGCTCCGGCTGCGGCGAAAGCGTTGGCACATGCTTTACCGATACCGGCACTGGCACCAGCAACGAGAACCACTTTGCCGTGGAGCTTGTTAATGAATCTGCTTGAATCGATGAAAGTATAGATGTCGGATTGCTTGGGGAGGTTGGTTTTGTATGGTGGTAGGTCGAAAGTTGCCATTGTAGAGGTGGTCTGTATGAATGAACGATTTAATGTCGATACAACTCATCGGAAATTCCAGATCCCTTTTATGCTCGCAGTCGCTGGTACGCCCGACTCTGAATCGTGAGTGCTGGCATAGGCTGTTGTACGAGAAGTGAATAGGGCTCGGCTTGGCAGGATGCACTAGTGGGAACGCCCGGGTGCCAGCGATGGATCTCGAGCAGAATGTGCACAAATGCGCAAGACTCACTCGCAGATATCGGATCGAAAGATTGCATCACACATTTCATTCCCTCAAGTCAAGTTCCGTAGGTTCTGGAAGAATCCATAGCCAGATCCACCCTCAACAGTCACTTTCGGAGGGTCCATGCCGCCGTAGCGATAGTCATAGCCTCGAGCAACAGTAGCACCATTCTTCTTCGCAACATCACCAGCTCCCCTTCCAAAAGCCTTTTGCTTCTCATCGACAGTCTTTTGCAACGAGTCTACCAGTTTGAGGCGTGCTTTTTCTTCTGCAGTTCCCCTCCAGACCTCCGCAAGCGAGCGCAACTCCTCGACACGTAGTGAAGCAGCCTCCAGACCGTCTTCGCCTGCTGCCCGAAGACTGTTGACTTCGTTCCGAAGCTTCTCGGCAAACTCTTTGCCCTTGTCTTCGCGACTTTTATCGCCCTCGTCTGGTGCTGAGACGGAGATGAAGGAGGAAGCGACGGACAATTCGGAAGGAGCAAGAGGCCATTGCATTGCAGAGCCAAAAGTCTTGATGACCGAATCCAGTCGCTCGCGTACTGTAGTGAGGGTGCGAAGACGTTCTAAGAATTCTGATTCGCCAACGGCTGTGTTCATTGCATTGCCGTCCGTCTTGATCTCTCCCTCTCCGACATCTTCATCAGTGGTTTTATCTGTCTCCTCGACCACTGTCTTGGCCGGCACAAACAGCTCGACGTCTTTCTTCAGGTTATCCTCAAAGGCATCCGTCAAGCCTAGCGTCTCTCCGCGAAGTACCTCCACATCGTACGCCAGTCTACTCCCACTCCTGATGATCTCATCTGTCAACTGAGTAAGAGTGTTGGAGAGTCGGGAAGTTTGGGCATTAAGTTGAGACAGGAGGGTCTGCAGCTGGGACGACAGGTCGGAGAGCGGGGCATTGCGACCTCTGGCGATGGTAGACGAGACCGAGAGCGAAGGGAGGGTGGAGTTGAGGTAGTCGGCGGGATCGAAGTCTGGGTGGAGGAAGGGCAGCACGTTGGGATCTGATACATGCTGTGACTTTGGCTCGACCTTTGCCGGTGGCTTCGATGAGGACACGGCCATGGCGGATGATGACGATGTTGTGAATATACAGCATTTATTGAGGTCTCGTTGGTGACATTGGCTCGAAGAGGACCCTCAGAGCGCACCGCCACAGACGCTAGTATGATCATCAGCCTCACATTGTTGCCTACTTCACGTTTGCTCAAGAGGTAAGAATTGCAGCAGTGTCAGGCAGGCATTACATTGCTACTGCTATCTCCTCGTCCTCACCAAGAAGAAAGAGGCCGTCTTCTCCTTCACTCTCTCCTCACTTCCACATCCGCGGCTCGGTAGGTCATCGACAGCTTGATTCTACAGACATCCAAAGTACTATCCACCACGCCCGTCATTATTCCTTGCGGCGAAGAGTACACCCTTTGTGTCACATCACATCACTTCAATTGCATTCACTCCGCTTCGTCCGTCAATCAGGCACCAAGGCTGCATCACCTTGTGCAACCGTCAAAAAGAGCGCGCTTCGAAGTTCGCACCTCTAAACCTACGACTTCATCTTCCACTCGCTCGCTACACCTCAACAACCACCGCGCCTGCCTGCCCTTACCTTCAACAAGCAACATCAGCACCGCCGATAACCATACATCCTGCACTCGAACACGCACATAGCTCGTGCCGCTTCCGCCTTGCTGACCTTTGCCCCAGCGCCCCAAGCCTGCCAGGCGCGCCGGCGCCATGCCTCGACGCCAATTTTTCGCAGACTTGGACAAGGCCCAGCATGATATCCTCCCGACCGGCATTAGCAACGTCAAGGCGGGCGAAGATGACGGCCAGATCGAGTTTGAGTTTATCGGTCACCAGATCACCGCCCTCATCCCGGAGCTCTCTGACTATCCCAAATCGCACGAGTATATGATCTTCAGCGCAGACAACACTCCTCGCCACATTGCAGCTGCCCTCGAGAATATCCGTGGCATCAACCGCAAGTCCGTCTTCGAGCTTCTCGACATCGTCTCCGCGAGTCTTCTCAAAGTCTCGCCTGATAAGGACGGCGACTCTCAGATGCACGACGATGGTGATGACCTGCCAGAGGAGGACGAGAGCGATGTAGACATCTACGACTCCGACCATGAGGATTTTGAGGTTCCGCAGCCTGCCCACAACCCCGCATATGCGGCACAAAAGCCATCCGCGTCCAAATCGAGAGCGGCAGACTGGCCGTTCAGGCAGCGCGTTCGAGCAGACCTCAGAGCAGCGAAGGAAGCCGGCTTCAAAGTCGGCATTCTCGGTCACCTTCTCGACGGCTTCAACTGCCACGTCTCAATATCGATAAGAATCTCAAAACTCGGCATTTCTGAAGAGGCTATGCAAGCCTGGCAAGTCGAGCCTGCCGATTACCTCATCCTACTCATCCAGTATCCCAACGGCTACAAGACCAATGAAGAGCTTCAAGGCTACGAGAGCAACCGCCTGGCTCCCAACATTACGTTCCGAGTCGTTGCTGGTAAGCGCTACAAACCTACGCAGCAAGAAGCCATCAAAGCATTCACGGTCGTGAGGAAAGGAGATCGTGCCAGCACGACTACGAACGAACTACCAGGTCCCGAAGAGATTAACTCCGAAGAGTCTTCCATTCGCGACACGTTCATCTCGAAGCCGCTCGTCAGTCTGCTGCAAGATCGACTCGTACCGGTCCTGCGTTTCCGCTCTGCTGGAATGGGGTGGATGGGAGCCGAGGACTGGTATCGCGATCAACAGAGCATCAGCACAGGTTCATTCAACGCTGTGCCAGACCAATACTTTACCCCTGAGCCTCTGAACGACGCTCTTCCCAGTATCGTCCATGGAGATCACTACCTGACCTTGGGCATCACGCAGTACTCGTTTCCCCTACTGGCCATGCAATACTTGCTCCGCCACTTCGTTCGTTGCACCGAATTTTGCCTCGTGTGTCACCGAAAGCTGCAGAATGATGACTTCGAAGCAATCAAGCCATACGTGTGCGACAACCCCTTATGCCTTTACCAATTCATATCCCTGGGCCTTGGTCCAAGCATCGAATACGAGCTCGTCGCCCAGCCGTATGTGGTCGATCTTCTCGTCACATTCTGTTACAACGCCTGTGCTGCAAGACGACTCAAGAACTTTCCAGATGGTCTGTCCCTGGTAGTACCACCAATCGATCCTTCAGCCTACAACGTGGTTGACCCGTATGGCGGCTATGGCAACCGTAGTCGCCACCTTCAGCAGCCGCCACCAACCCCCAAGCAGGATAATAAGTTGTCTCTCAAATCCGACAAGCACGAAGTTGGCTTCGATGCTGCTCGGCGGGAGATCATCTTCTACGACAAGTCAGCCGGGTGCCCTGTACGAGCCACAGATTGGATTGTACTCACCACTGATAGCATCGAGGGATACGATCTGCATTGTAGAGTCTCAGATACTACGTACTTTCCCACGATTCATGTCGACCAACCTGTCAAGGTCCGCCAACAGAACAACTCCAGAAATCAAATCGCTGGTATCACGCAAAGTGGACAACAGACCCCAGCAGCAACCAGGCCAGTCAGTCCTGCAACAAGCGCACCTGTCTGGGCCCCTGCCAAGTTCCAGGTCTACAATCAAGACTTTGCAACGCTGGGGCAAGATGAGAAATCCTTGGCTATCTGCGGACTGCTCGACACGCTTCCGGACGTTCTTCAGATGCGAGACCACCTCGTCCGCAACTCTCAATCAGAACTCAAGAACTGGATCGAACGCATTTCGCCATCTGCGCTCAGTCTTTTGCGCTGGATCATTGCGAGCAATCGCTCCTGCATCATGCAGGTAGACGGTGAAAAGTCGGATCAGGTCGCCAAATCGAAGTCGTCGTCTACGTTGTTCAGCAAGGACCAAGACCGGTGCTACGGCATGAGTGGGTACATGCAGTTTCGATTCGCCATGGGTGCGCCAGACAAAGAGCAACGCTTCATCACAGAAGTACGCGATACGACGACTCGACTGAAGCTCAAGCACCCGACTATCTTTGCGTGGCACGGATCTCCGCTCTTCAATTGGCACGGGATCATCAGAGAAGGCTTGCACTTCAAAAATGCGGACCATGGGCGTGCCTATGGCGATGGGATCTACCATGCGAAGGACGCAAGCATCTCTACGGGCTACTCTGCTATGGGTGCAGGATATGCCGCTATGAACGGTCGCACTCAAGGCAGTTGGGCCGGGAGTGTTCTTGGTATCACGGGTGCGTTAGCACTGAATGAAATCGTCAACGCCCCGGCCGAGTTCACTAGTCAGAATCCCTATTACGTCGTCAAGCAACTGGACTGGGTGCAGGTTCGGTACCTTTTCGTCCAAGTCAACCCTTCGTCCGACCGAGTGCAGGTGGGTACTGAGGTTCGGCCGAAGAAGGCTCATCCGCAAGACCCTGCTCTCACTCCAAAGGCTATTAATGGCACCGGTATCGAGATCCCTGCCGCCGCCATCAAGTCCGGCAGGACGGCACGAGTTGTTGAAGCTGTTGAAGCCGTCAAAGAAGCAAAGAGCATCAACCCATTCAAGAAATTGAAGCTTTCTGGGGATGTCACCGCAAATCCTGTGATCATCGATGACGATGATAACGCAAGCGAAGCGACAGACGTGGAAGACCTCGAGATCTTGTTTGACGAGCCGAAGCCTCAGCCACCGCCGCAGCCAGTGGTCGTTGAGGAGGAAAAGAAGGGACCCACGACTGATTTCGTCCCTGGCTCGCTCGACTTCAGCAAGCTTCCACTCATGCCACTCCCGACGTACGCGGTTTCGGGCACCACGAAGCGACTCATGAAAGAACTCCAGAATCTGGCGAAGATTCAGGAGAGTGCCAACCAAGCCGAATTGGGCTGGTATATCGAAGTCGAGAAGATCGAAAACGCCTACCAGTGGATCGTCGAGCTGCATTCTTTTCACCTCTTCGAGGTCAAGGGCAAGCCTCTGCCACTTACCGAGGATATGAAGCAACAGAAGATCAAGAGCATCGTTCTTGAAATTCGCTTCAACAAGGACTTCCCTTTCACGCCACCGTACGTTCGTGTTCTGCGACCTCGATTCCTCTCGTTCAACCAAGGCGGAGGAGGCCACATCGTGCTGGGTGGAGCGATGTGCATGGAGCTGCTCACCAATACCGGCTGGTCTTCCGTCTCGTCGATGGAGTCGGTGATAATGCAAATTCGCATGGCCATCGCCTCTGAGCCGTTCGCTAGACTGGAGAAGTCGCGTGCTGGCACCCAGGAGTACGGCACTGGTGAAGCTGCTGACGGATACCTGCGCGCCTGTCAGACGCACGGCTGGCAGGTTCCGCCCGGCTTCAAAGAGATGGCATACGGGCAGGGCAGCAGTAGCCGCCAGTCTTAAGGAGACGCATCGGCATTTGTTTCTCTGGTCTCAGAAGGCGTTCATCGGAGGGTGGGAATGCAATCCTCGTCTACGCCGATTTGGCGCTCTCGTCATGAGGAATGAATGGGTATAGCGATGGCGTTCCGGAAAAGAGGACAAAAAGTAGCGTTTCCAAAGTCGGACGTGCAAGGGTAGGCAGCACGCACTTTCTCATACAGCCGACAGAATGGAAAGAGGATTGGTAGTTTCACATCCCCTCCCCTGATTGGTTCACTCCCCACTAACTTCGTTCTAATCCTCATTCTAACGTGAGCTCCCTGCTCTCATGGCCTTCAAAGAAATTCTTTCGATATCCCAGACTGACACCCACTCTGCGAAACCGATCACCACCTCGTTCCACTTCTTCCAATAACAACATCGACGCTTTGCCAACTTCGAGACAGTATAATCCGACCTCTGCGTTCTCGCCGACATCAATCAACAGCTTCTCCTCATCACTAGCCTCTGGCTGCAAATAATCCAATTGGCACAGCACTTCCGCTTTGTGAGCTTCGTAAATGACGATACGGCCGTCTGGACTCCTTGAGTGGATGGAAAAACTAGGATCCAGGGGTATGTCGAATTTCTCGGTGCCATCGCTTCCTTCCATCATGACGGCCTCCCAAGGCACCGGGATCGAGTCCGATGCTACGAGACGGCGGAGACGGCCGGAGACGCGGACGGTGCGGACGGAGGCTCCACGATCGACGATTTCGTGCTCGCTGTCGTCGGGCTGGACACGGTTAGTTTCCAGAAGGGCAAAATTCTCGCAGTCCTCGAAGGTCCCGCGAAGGTCAACTTCGGTGCATAGAGGGAGGGAGGCCCAAGACCAGGTGGGGGCAACGGTACAGAGATTTTGGTCGGGTCGGACAGCGCGGATGACCTTCCATGCGAGATGGCGGGCGAAGCGGTGGCGCCAGAGACCGGCAAGGTATTCGTTCTTTAGCGGAGCTTCGTGGTTTCCAGAGCTCAAATAGCGAACTGCGAGGCCGGAGATGGCGCGGAAGCGGTCTTTTTCTTTCCCTTGGTCAGAGAGGGTACGACGAGTGTAGGACGCAACAAGTTCGAGCCATTTCTCTTGCATTTGATCGTTATCGCCACTGCGGGTGAGAAGCATGAAGTCCTGCGGGCGGCCTTGGTTGCTCGTGACGTCGGATAGGAGTCGCGGGGGGGCCTTAGATATTCGGGCTTCAGTGGCTGTGCCTTCACAGCATGACCAGTATGCTCGCTGCGCAGTCCAGAATAGGATTCGAGGGGATAGCCGCTCCTCCTGAAGGATCCAGCCCCTTCTGGACAGAGGATTGCGCAGTCGAACTTCTGCAAGGGTAGTGTCACAGTCGGCGAGCCAGTAGCCGAAAAGTCTGCACGCTTTGACGGGATGTTGCCATGCTTGGCGGTAGGTGCAGAGGGGATCGATGGCTTTGTCGGCTGAGCATGCGAACAGAGTAAAAGAGGCATTGCCGTATACCTCGTGCATTCTTCCCGCCTCTTTATTCCATTCGGAGATGATGCACACTTGATCTATCCAGATGTACTCTTCTCCCAACTGTTCGCAGATCCTGATAGCATCTCGCAACGTCTCCGGGTATTCGCTCCTCGGAAATGGTCGCAGACGTTCAGCGACTGGCATGCCGTTCTCCTGCGTATTTGTGTGAGCCCGCAACACACGCTCCCACCCTTTTGGATCCTTTGCGTTGATCATGGTAGGATTGCCCCAACAGTAACTCAGAGCTACGTATTTGACGAGGGTGTCTTTGATTTTACCTGCTTCAGACCCCCGGACAAGTTGGATACGATCGCCGGGAAGTATTTTGATCAGCCATGATGGATTTCGATTTGACCATCGATTGTTTCGGCAGTTGTGTTTACTATCGCATGCAGTTACCCACGTTCGTAATTGCTGCCAGTTGGCGCCATTGGTCACACCATTGAAGCTTGTTGACTGCTTTTCGAGTGTACACAGGATAGTGGCGATTTTGGATGGCGACACGCCGCGGAGACCCAAGCTGATTTCTAGAGACACTTCATCGCTCTGCCTAAGCAGCTTCGCGTAGACAGGGGCATCATCATGTTCGACTTCCAGCGAGTCCTGGACGGTGATTTGCTGCAACAAGATTCCGCGGTGGAATACCTGACAGGCGACACATCTTTGAGCGCAGCGTCGCAGCTCGCGGTAATTCTCGTGCATCCGGACAGGGCCAAATTCGCCCTTCAGCTGGCGTCGAAGGTCAACAAAAAGACCTTGGAGCTCTTGACACCCGTGGCATTGGATTTGGTCGTATTGATTGCTGAAGGTCTTGATGTGGTCTTTCCTGTGAGTATTGTTGGCGTAATCCCAAGGCATCATGGAATCTTGCGGGCGTGTGCGAGAGTCTTATAAGGCAACATCCACATGCTGTCGTCTGAGATCGGTCCAGCAGGTTGTTGGTTCCTGAGTGGCTGGTCGATGGTATTTTGATGTCAAGGCAGGTTTGGGAAGAACACCCCCAAGAAGGAAACGTCATTCCTCTGGAGATTTAACACTAAGCTCTTAGCGGCTAGTGTATGCGCTAAAACTAAAGCTCGGGCAACTCGGGATTGATCAGGGCGCAGCTGCAGGCGTGAGGCCCCTCATCACAAATAATTACTCTCCTGCTCTACACTCATCGCAGAATTCGTGATATCGTCCCAGCAGTCCAGCCTCGCATCGCCAAAGCGAGATCATCTTCCAAGCAACCTGATCCAAGCACCGGCCGACTCGAACGGTTCCAAACCGAGAAACATGTCTGTCGACTTCCGATTATGGCTGAGCACTTTCCACAATCAACGCCAACTCGCGCATCAAGTTTCCATCCTGCTCAGTGTCGCATTACTTGTAACAGGCATGATAAGCGTATGTTCACGTCCCACCAAAGGAAGGACATTTCGCACGATGTTTTCCCCAAGCTTCAAGAACTTTCTTCATTAACAACATAACAGTTTGTAGCTTTGGGATTTTTCGATACTCCCAAAGACTTCGAAACTAATAAACGTCGGTCGATGCTGGCTTGGTCAACCATAGCTGTGGTATTGCACTGTCATTGCACTGCGACATAGGGTCGTGGACTGACTTCGAACCAGGGAATGGTGTCTACCATTATCAATAGCACCACCAATCTCCCGTTCTCAAGACTGGACAGATTTGATGCAGAAGCCACAGATGAACAGAGGACCGTCAGACGTGCGAAAATTGCAGTCGTTAGCTGCCTCGTCTTAACAGCACTTTCGGTCGGCCTCTTTGTCTTTTTTGGCATGCTCACAAGTAATGGGTTCGTTGGTCCAAGCATAACGGTCTTTTTGACAGCGTGAGTGACCTCCTAGAGGACGATGTGGATACCGCCTAATATTTCCGATAGGTTCATGGCGTTGGTCACGACTGTCTACGATGTTACAAGCATGTTGCGAAGTGATAGAATCGAGTTGGGAGAGGCAAACGCTGTCCCCCTAACGGTCGATGAATTCGATGCCTAGAACTTGGGTCGACTCCAGCAATACCAATTACTTCACTGTCAGTATCGAGCACGGCGGCCTTGTGTTATTGTCATGCAAAGCCCCGAGCTGTGACGCCGCACATGTAAGACTCGACAAGGATCCATGCGGATAACCCGATCCGTCGGTCTGGGACACCATCTCTAACAGGCATGTTCCTGCAATGGCAACTGCTTGTGACCGACATCGCCCTCTTGACAGCTCTTGCTGACGACATTCGCAGACGTCCATTGCACTTCTTCACACAGGCAGGCACATCGTTAATATGCGAAACTTGTTGTTCACCAAAGTGAAAAGCACGGGCAAGATTATGACCGCCCACTAACAGGCCCTTGCTTCTGATGAAGCACGCAATTTATAGCAGAGACGCCACGAATCCGGAAAGGTTCCCATGAACTGTTCTAAAATTGCACATCGCCTCGCACTTCATTTCTGGTCTCGCAACATCCTCAACTTCTTTTTTGCCAATACCTTCTCCAGCAGCCAACATGCTCGGCTTATTGAAGCTTGCATGCCTCGCGACTCTCACGCTCGCCTCCGCAGATGTGGTTGGGAATGGGTCAAAAGTGCTACCGAATGGAAAATATGAGATTTCGAGCGAGGGAATCCGTGCGCAATTCATTCCATACGCAGCAACCATCTCCAACCTTTTCATCACAGACATCCACGGAGTCGAGCGCGACATCGTATTGGGATTCGACAACGCCACCTACTATACCCTCTCCAGACTCCACCCACATCTCAACGGCATACCGGGGAGATACGCCAATCGCATCAAGAACTCGACTTTCGAAATTGACGGCACTACCTACCACGTAAATGCGAACGACAACGGTGGACTCGACACTCTCCATGGAGGCTCAGACGGCTGGGACTATCGCAATTGGACCTTGGAGGCTCACACTTCCGACTCGATCACCTTCTGCTTGATTGATCCCGATGGAAAAGAAGGGTTTCCCGGCGAGGTAATCGCGCACGTGACCTGTAAGTACTGCCCATACGAGAACTGAGCATATGAGATATGTGCAAGGCAGTCAAGCTTATTCTAGCGACTGAGAACAGATACGCTCACACCGCATCAATGGCACCTCCGTATGACCGCGCTGGCGACCACCAAGAAGACGCCTATCATGCTAAGCTCGCATGACTACTGGAATCTGGATGGCTTTCAGAATCCTGAGACGCCGCTTGCACTCAATCACACTCTCCACATGCCTTATGCGGGACAGCGTATTGCCATCGATGGGATCTCCGTTCCCACTGGCGAGATCCTTGCCAATCCCCAATACTCACTTAATGACTTTTGGTCTTCGCCTAAGCAACTCGGGGCGAACTTGACTGACCCCGAGTTGAAGGGCAATTGCGGTACCAATTGCACAGGCTACGACAACTGCTACCTCACGAACCGAGACCAACTCGGCCCGTACGACTGGCGGGCATCTCCGGTTGCGACGCTTGCCAGTTCATTTTCAGGAATCCAAGTTGATATCTTTACGGACCAGCAAGCTCTGCAGGTCTACACCTGCAACAATATGAATGGTGAGTACAGAAGGAGCCTCAGGGTAATGCCAGACTAACTGTAATAGGTACCTTCGCACTTAAGAAGACACAGGGATTCTTTAACGAATCTTCCCGGCCTCGAGTGTCTAGCAAGTACGGGTGCGTTGTGATTGAGGTCGAAGACTGGATCGGCGGGAGTAAGTGCTTCCCTTGTAATAATCATGGTCAAAAAACATATTGAGAAGGATAACTAACCTGTACGAAAGTCAACTACCCCGAATGGGGTCGCGATAAGCGACAGATCTTTGGACCGGCCGATGACCCTTACGTATTGCAAGCGACCTACAACTTCTCCTTGAACCACGAATTGGCGGCGACCTTCAACAATAAAACTGCAGGTGCATATAGGCGCGGCGCCCAAGAGTCTGATGGGGCTCAGAAAATCTGAGCACCTGTCCGGGACGCAATAGAGGATCGAGGAAAATGTATGTGACTGGCAAAAGCAGCGCGGCTCGGTAATAAACAGCTTGAGTATTATCACTCATCTCTTCGGCCGTCTCCAGTTCAACTGAGGTCCATATACAATTGTAAGGCTTGTGTCTCCATTAAATTAGGAGTCATTCCTGACTGGTGTTCATTTCTTCCTCTCTTTCTGTCTTTCTTCCCCTCTTGTGGCGCAGTGGTAGAATTAGTATCGGTAAAACCCGTCCGGGTGTTCTAGTCGCCATCTCGTTGTTTCGACGGGGCGGGGGATAGTTCTGTCGAGCTATATGATTATTTTTGATACATTTTGTATCGTTATTTCGTATTGATATGGCGATGCGAGGGTTCATGAGAGCACGTGCACATGGTATGACGCTCGTTTCTTCACATGCAAAACTGCAGCGCGCTAAACCGGAGAATCTGTCGCTAACAATTCGCACCTGGATTGCGCTCACATACTAAAGTTCTAAAATCGGCTGCACAACGCATCCGATTTCCAACCTGCAGGAGACACACGAAATCAGGTCCGGCACTATTGCGAGATGCGGTGGTGCTCCAAAGAAGCGGCGCAAGATGCACTCGAGATGGAAGACTTCATTGCGCAACACACACCTCGGGTCCTAAACGCTTCCCGGATACTGCAGAGCATGATGGGTATCGAGTCAGAAACAGGACCTATGGGCGGCGGGCCTATGGCCGAGTTGCGGGAGTTGCCGCGAAAGCAAGCAGCTGAGGATGGAGATCGCATCTGGGAGCCTGAGAAAAAGCGCAGACGTCTCGACATTCCAACTATTATCGTCGACTGCCCAGACAAGACAGGTGGTCGAGTTCTGTCTGAGAGCATACTGCCTAACCAAGACTCGAGCTCGTCGCTTGGCTTGACTGCTTCGAGTCAGAGAATTGCATGTGACAGTCAGCCTCTCGCACAACTGATTTGTCTGGGCCAGGTGTTGCCACCGATGGATGGGACTGAAGAGTTTGCGCCTCCTGACACTATCGTTCTTGATCGGCGACGAAAGCGTCGAGCGTCTGAGACATTCCCACACCAGACGAGCATGTGGACTGCCCCTCGAGAGCGGTGCCCAGTCCTCGCGGAGTCCCGAGTGTCGGCGGCAGGAGGAAGCGCCTCTGAATCGCAAGGCCTAGCGTCAGTCATCTCAGATGACCAGACAAATCCGCTATACATCCACGAACAGCCGCCATCGTCACGGTATGGCAATCCTACAACCAGAAGCCTCTTCTCTCCGTACCATGACCTCGCCCGAAACGCTTCGCACTCGATGCCTCTGGCCCACCTCGATCTCCCAGCCATTCCTCCATTATACGTCGACACTTTCATGTCTGTACAAATCAGCGACGGGCTCGAAGACCCATACACAAGTTCCGTGCAATCGGACCTCACATACCTCGAACTGCACAGCGGAACACACCCATCTTTGCGCTTCCACGCCAAAGACCTGGACAAGTTGCAATTGACGTGCATGACGCTCCCGAAACCAGATCAGATATGCGACTTTCCCGGTGCTTCACCACCAGACTGGTTCGTGATCGAAGCGCGGTGCAAGCCTGACAATACCCTGGCCGCCAGCGATCACTCGCAAAGTTCCTGGCTTATGGCATTCCCTGTCTCTGCCATCGCTGCATCGTACAGCACAGATTTCAAGGCTATGTGGACGCTGGGATACGAGCATCGGGTTACTGCAGCGCAAGGACGCAGCATCTCGGTATCATTCCTAGATGACTTCATGCGTGCTTGTGCGCTAGGAAAGGGAATCTTGGAAGTGGGCAGTAAAGAGCCACTTTTCTGATTGATGATTTAAGAGGATTGCAACTGGAAGGCCGTGGTTGATTAGGACTGCGAGTAGGAGAGGTGATTATAAATGATACTTTTCCTGCTACCAAACGGGTAAGATCCTCCTTTGGCCGGGATGATTTGCCAGTAGCGACATGCTTGGCAGGGCGGTATTGGATCTGACTGCATATCAGCCCCGCGCCATCGAACGTCATCGGCAAGGGATACGAAAGGTACAATACCGACGGCTCGAGAAGTGATGTCTCTCCCGTGACACTTCGCCCCAGAATCTTAGTGCACTGTCAATCCCCATACCAGCGAACATGCGACCAAAATTGTCAACAACCCTCCTCTTCCTAGCCGAAACCCTGGCGCAAGTATATACCGGACCAGAAGATCCGCGGATCGAAACAGCATTGGTGCTGGACATACCAAGTACTGGCGTGTCGACTACTCCAGACGGTCGGCTGTTCGTCCTCTTGAACGGGGCAACGGGGGAGACGGTCGTCGAATACAACAAGACCACCAATCAAACCAAACTCTATCCGAAAGCCAATTGGTATGGATATGCAGAAGGCAAAGACCCATCAACTCATCTTATCCGCACGAATGCGCAGCGCATCGGACCAGATGGACATCTGTATCTAGTCGACGTCGGGTCTCTAGCGATTGGCCAACCCGTGATTTTGCCCGATGGCCCGAAGCTCGTGCAGGTCGATGTGAGCAAGAATGAGGTCTCGCGTGTGTTTCCGATGGGAAATGTTACCAGGATCAATAGTCTGCTGGATGATGTGCGATTCCACCCGGCCAGTGGGAAGGCCTATCTCACGGATGCTGGCTCGCCAGGACTCATCGTCTTGGATCTGGCAACGGGGATATCGCGGCGAGTGATGGAGAGTACTGGGAGCACTCGAGGTAGCACACCGATCTCTGCAGAGGGGACATACGTCTACGCCGCCGCTACTGGGGAACCGGTATATATCCACGCGGATCAGCTTGAAGTGTCGCCGGATGGGGAATGGTTGTACTACCAGCCTGCCAGTGGCGGTATGTCCAGGATACCAACAAAATTGATGGACCAGGCGTTTTATAACACCTCTCTTGCGGGCGAGCTGGAGGAATATGCGGAGCCTTTCGCTTTGACTCCTTCGACTGGAGGGACGGCTATCGATGCTTGCGGTAACATATATTCGTCCGACACCGATAGCCAGAGGATCATCTCAACGGCGCCGAATGGGACGAAGAGCGTGCTGGTACAAGATCCAAGGCTGCTGTGGATCGATGCAATGTGGGTCAACGGAACGAAGTTGTGGATGCCGGAGGCTCAGTTGAATCGTGGGGCGCCCTTTGGGAATGGCGTGAGCAACATCACGAAACCGTTCAATGTCTTCACTATTGATATCGGTGTCGGGCCTTCTCCGATCGATCATCAGTAAGGTTAGATTTCTTCGTCTACTGCTTTAGAGAGACGAAGTAGTGTAATATGACATGGCGTTCTTTATTGACCCTCACCTAGCATCCAGCGGCACCCAGTCATTGCATCCTCGTAGAACTTCTCGCTGGCTTTCATGTTGGGGAATACCGACGCAAATCCATGGGGCTGACCAGAATAAACGTGTATCTTCGTTTTCACCCCGGCCTCCTCGCGAAGTATCCTCTCATATACGAGTGCCTCGTCTCTGACCGGGTCCATGCCACAGACCTGGAGCAGGTGTGGAGGAAGGTCCTTATGCCCAGTCTTCCAGAGCATCGGGCTGTACGTGGGCTCGCTTCGATCCGATATGTCGGGGATGTAATTATTCATGCAGAAAACGGTGGACTTGTGGTCGAGGATGTCGGCGTTTGCCAACTCATGCCAGGATTTGAGGTCTCCAGCATACTCCTTAGGGTAAGAATCTGCATAGCAAATCAGGGGAGCGATCAGGTGAACGCCCGTCAGCTTAGGAGAGATACGATCGTCTTTCCAGAGATGCGAAATGACCGAGGACATGTTGCCGCCTGCTGAGGATCCACCTATGGTCAAGCCTCTCGAGGGGTCAGCGCCTATAGAAGCTGCATTTGCAGCGGCCTAGCGGGAGCAGTCAGTGCTTATATGAATTGTGAATGAGATACCATGCTCACTCACCCACTTGGCAGCATCATAGCAATCATGCATGGCTGTGGGGAATTTGTGCTCCGGGGACAAGCGGTAGTCGACATTGACGACTGTCATGCCGAGCTCGCTCACCATCATCCGACAGAGCTGTTCCTGGCTTTCGAGGTCCCCTATCATCCAACCTCCGCCGTGAATGACAACGCCGAGAGGACTTCCGCTAGAAGGGCGCTTGTCCGGAGAGTGGACTCGAATGGTGATGTTGTGGCCATCACGCCTAACGAGAGTCAGAAATCCTCGCTAGCCCACTGCCGTCACTGAGATTCCCTCACATTGGAATTTGCCGGTCCTCCTCCTTGACTCCATTAGGCGGTGGTGTCCTTGGACGCTTTCTTTTAGCTATGAGGGCTTTAACGGCGGCCGGGTCTCCGAGACCGAACAAGTCTGGCACGCCACCTCGCGCCCGTATGACCTTCGGACATCAGCCATGGGCGATGGGCGAGTTCGGTGGATTGGAGCTCATACCTCGAGATACTCTGGGTCGGGCTTTCCGAAGCGTGGCCAAGACGATGGGTCGCTAATGTCCGCCATGTCAGTAAAGAAGGCTGTCACGGGCGAGAATAGTGCAGTCAATAGGCAAGGGGAAGACGAAGTCGAGAGAAGCTGGGAGATGTCTGCTATAGTTGGGCCAGCAATTCCTGCAATACAGACGGACTTAGCCAGGCCTCCAATGCCGGGCGAGACGATCATTTCTTCGACCAGCAAGCCGGAACGTCATGTACGAAACTGATATGGGATGATGTGCGTGGTGGGAGATGGAAGGAAGCTGGCCTCGGTGGGCACGGACCGAAAACGCGTCGACGCGAAGGAGCGTTTCAACCTCACCTAGGTTCTCTCCAGCATCGACGTCAACATCAACATCGACTTTGAGCGCCACATCGGCACGACAGCAGAGTCGTACCGCATCTGCTGCTATCTACGGACTCATCGCAGGCGTGGAGCGGCTCCGTTATCCAGGATGCAGCAGCATCACGACAACGACATACTCGTTTTCCTCGAAATGACATTCACACATCTCTCGCACCGACGCAATATGGATTATGTTATACATCATGCCATCCGGACAGCGGCCTGGAACGATTACGGTGCCGACCTTACCTCAAGGCCCTTCAGACTGCCATCCGCCCGCCACTTCTCGATTACCCTAATATAGTCCGCGACACCCTTCGACCACGGCGCTCCTTTAGCAGCCTTGATCTTCTGCTCCATCGGGGTTTCCTTATCGGTCTCGCCCTCTTTGTTCTGGAAGCCCTATCAGCGACGCCCAGCCACACTTCGTCATGCACTTACGATATAGCCCGGTGTGCAGCCTGCGATACTTGCAAAAGTAGCCGCGCCTGCTAAGCACTGCGTTCCCCATTCTTGCTCCGCCTCTGCACTTGTCTCGATGACGGCTCGATCACCCTCTCTCCGTCTGGCCTCCGCAAGGATGTATGCTATATGCTTGGCCTGGTTGTCCAGTATAAAAGTCCAGTTGGGGCTTGCTACAGAAAGATTAGGGCAGGGCATATCGCGACTTTCGACTCGGGACTTACCTCCTGCCTGACTGGCTCCCGCCCAGAAGAGATTCGGGAAGTTTCGAGTCATAACTCCGTGGAATGTGGACATTCCCTCGTCCTCATACAACTGATCCAAGGTTCGACCATCCCTGCCGGTCAAAATAATTCCCGCCTTGGATGCTGGTGTGCCGACACTAGGTGAGACGTAGCCGGTGCCCCATACTAAGACCTCCACATCGTACATCTTGCCTCCAAATTGAACACCAGTAGACGCAATACGCTCGACACCTCGGCCGTTTGCCTCTACAAGCTTGACATGCGGCAGATTGAAGGCCTGAAGGTACTCATCGTGGAACTGGAAGCCCTGTCAGCGATGCCCAGCCATACCTCGTCTTGTACTTACGCATGGCCTTTTGCACCACGTCGGATACCAAGCCTGCAACTTTTTGGCTGTTTCCTGATCCCTTACAATCTTGGATGCCCTCCGGCGGACAGCCTCTTGAAGCGGGAAATCAAGAGCATGCATCCGCGTCTGGTGCTGCTCAGCCTTCTCAGGCGTCACATCATAGTCCGGCGATCCGATCAAGGCGCTATACGATACAAGCTTTGTCCAGCCGTCGTTGACGAGATCCCGCTCTGGCTTCTGGTTGACATTGCTGAGATGCTGGAAATAGTTCAGGTTTCTCTCCTTCTGCCATCCAGGCTTGGTGGCTATTGCTTGACTCCACAAGCTCTCGTCTGTCAACTTCTGGTTCCGCTCGGCTACCGATGATGGTGTTCGCTGGAAGACCAGCACCTCTTTTGCCCATTTGGCCAGAGCTGGTACTGCTTGGATGGAAGTTGCACCCGTACCGATGACGCCAACTCTCTTGTCCTGAAGTTTGGTCAGCTCTTGATACTCGGGAGAGCCACCGCTGACACTGTAATTCCATCGGGCCGTGTGGAATTGTCTTTCAAAAGATCAGTATTCGAACCTCCAAGACACGATGATGACTTCTAGTCACAAGCAAACTTACTCTCCCGTGAACGACTCTCCTCCTTCGACGTTTGGCACTTTCGCAGTATTGAAGAGGCCGGTCGCTAAAATTGCAGCCCCAGCGGTGATGTCCATCTCCGCTGAATGACCGCCTTTCGGTTGCATTCTCAGCTGCACACTCCAGCGTTGCCTTTCGAGGTCCCACGACATGGTCTCCACCTTCGTCTGAAACATGGCTCGTTGCCGCAGACCATACTTATCAGCCATCCGATCTGCGTATGCGCGAAGTTCTGGTCCATATGAATACTTGTGCTTCGGCATGTAGTCCATCTCCTCAAGCAGCGGCATGTAGATGTACGATTCTACGTCGCACATCAGGCCCGGGTACCTATTATACCACCAAGTCCCGCCGAAGCCGCCAGCAGGGTCCACGATAAGCAGGTCTTTCAGGCAAAACCCGGCCTTCAACAACTCAACCGCGAAGAGTATGCCTCCGTAGCCTGCGCCCACAATGACAACCTTGCTGTGGTCACCTTCTTGGACAATCTGATTAATTGGGATCCCTGATTCCGTCCACTAGCACCAGGCGACGAGGTCAGCATGGATGGAGACACTATGCATATTTCCTTGCCCGCCATACCGGATCATCGAGGAGTGCGCTGTACGCCGCAGATTTTTTGATATCGATGTACTGCTCGAGGCTCCTGCCGACTCGCTTCTCGCGTTCCTCAGCGTATTTCCGAGCAATGTCGACGGAGTCGTCGAGATGTCCATTGAAGTCTGGAGCTGGTACACTGCCATTCGCGATCCAGACTGCGGCCGATGCCATGTCTGCTTGGTTACTGTTAATGTCGTGTTCCTGCAACGAACTCTCTCTACCTGACTGGGTCTTGGATGTTAATTGCTTGGAAAGACAGAGTCCTTCGCCGCACTTCAAGATCAAATTCAGAACGAGGCAGATGCAACTAAGAAATGGCCAAAATCGAGGGACAATACCAAGCGAATCCGAGAACTTATACTACGAGCAAATGTGGAGCATCTACCCTCGACTCAACTAGGCCAAGCCCATGGCGATTCATGATCGGCGTTGCATTCAGAATGTCGACCGAGCATTATCATCTCCGCAGTTCCCTTCGACGTACTGCGAACAAAGTCTCTCGGCCAAGAGGCCAATTTCCAAACGCGCGAGAACGAAGCCAATGAAGACGACACAATCCGAACTTGTGCAGGACGATGTGCGGCACGTTCATTACGGCCTCGGGCTCGAGCTCGTAATGAATACGAAGCTGGAAAGTTTCTCCACATACACATGAGTTGGAACTTGGTGGCTCCATTTCAAGACCGATGGCAAGGTATCGATATTGATCTTGTGGGGCCACACATCGTGCCTGCTCATCTGTTATGGGCTCTGAAGAAAATGTTTCTCCTGTTTGCACCCTGGTGCTGTGCGTCCCCTGCGGCAATTGGCATCCACGGACGAGAGAAGCTTTCCTGACGATCGTGCTCGGAACGAGCAGAGACCGATACTGGTACTGCTGTACGCATATTTACGTTTCGGCGTGCTTGACCATCATACCTACTTATAAGGAGCATGACTCGCCACTGTTTGTGACATCTTAGCCCTTCGTCGACGTCCGCCGAAATCAACTCAGACCATTTGATCAATCAGCAACGCCGTCTACAGATTCTTAGCCGCCCAGTCCTCCACAGTCTCTGTTTCAATACCACGGACACCGTTGAAAGATTCGGTCTTACTCCATGCGACTCCTCTACCTTCGCCAAACACGACTCTGTATTTTCGCATGGAGTCGGACGGGCTTGCCGCCAGCTCTGCCTTCAGATCCTCGACGCTCTTGAGTATTCGAGTTATTCTTACGCCGCGAACTCTTTCGACGACATCGGCAAACTGCTGCATCGAAATGGTATCGCCAGACGTGAACACCACGCCCTTGATCTCGGGATACACAAGCGCGATTTCCGCCGTGAGCTTGCCAATATCCACGGGAGACGTTACCGTTATTTCGTTCTCCCAGCTACCGATAGCGATCACGACAGTCCGGTCTTGATTGACAAGACCAAAGGCGGGCTCGAATAAAAACGATGTGAACATTCCGGTTGACACAATTACCCACTCTGTTTGGGATTGTGCGCGGAGGATTGCGCGGACATCGAGTTGGCTATCGAAGAGATCTTGCGAGCTGTTGCGGCCGATGATGTCGTAGTCGATACCGAATTGCCACGGGAAGTATCTTTTCACGCCTCCCTCGAGGACTGCTTTGGCGATTTTGGGTTGGGTTGAAGGCGGTGCGTACATGCCTACACAGCAAATTACCGTGTGGAAGCTGCTGAAGATCTTGACGGCGGTTAGCCTGAAGCTTTTATTCAAAGCGTCGCCCCCAACGCACCTCGGCCAGACTCTCTGGACTATCTTCTACCACATTTCCAGAGACGACGTCGACGCTCAATTCCTGCAGAATCGCAGTCTGCTCCAGCTTCTTGGATCTTAGTAGGACTGCGATCTTCTTCTCTTTCCTTTGTGGATGCTGAGCTAGGCTCTTGACGACTTCGCCACCGAGCTCGCCCAGGCCGAGGACTAGTATCGCCGATGCTGACATGACTGATAGGTCTAGGGGACGCGATATGAGAACTTCAATCGCTAACTTTTATCATTGAAGCAGCTCCATGCTTTGCTGCATTTGACTAATCCTCCTCGGGCCAAGACTGATAGCTCCGCAAAAGCCGATGAAAATGTTCATGGCCAGACGAATAATAGAGCTCCCCGGTCTCTCCTCTTTTTCGCTGAGACTGGACACGGTCGATGCCGAGATACTGTGCCTCGAGAATAATCGACGTCGTCACGTCTTTGGCACCATCGTCTTCGCATTCTGTAGCCCGTATGATCTCGAAGGAATGACCAGACCACCGGCCTCCTTTAAAGCCGACTGGTCCAAGACTTCGAACGCCTGATTCGTAGCGATCGGTATCAGTCCAGCATATCCGTACCAGGAGTGCCATATCTAAGTTCAGCCAAGGAGCACCCACGATGTTGACTCTCGTCCCGTGGTCCTCGGTTGCATGGACTTCCAGTTGGATGGTCTCGTTGGTCGTCAGGTTCTTGAGGATCCATTTCCCCTTCAGTTGTGCAGGTGTGCCAACCAAGACTTGCTCCAATTCGTGTCGCTGGCGGGTTCCGGATGTGCTGGAAAGCGGAAAAATGTTCTCGAAAGCTTCCCGCCATTCTTCTCTGGCATGCACGAAATCAATCGAGTCATTCAGAAGTTCTGCGGACCAGAAGCGTGCGACAATGATACTCTGCATTCGTATGTACTCTATGGCCTCGTCTTCGCGCACTTGTGGGTATAGTTCGTGCATCACAGGAGGCAGGTCCTTGAGATAATTGCCAATGCAAATCAAGGGAGACCGCGCCCACGGTGCAGCATTTAAATGTACGTCTGAGCGGATGAAACCGAGCGTCTGGATCCAGAGCGATTTCGAGCAACTTCCAAACGAGAGGATATCGGTCTTGGACAGCCGGTCATCTGAGAGAACTATCGCCGTAAGTTCGAATGGAAGGCTTTCTGAGGGACTGATCTGTCCCGACTGCGAGGTATCGATGTCCAATGTCAGGCGCGGGATGAAAGCGAGCTTTTCGAAAGCGTTGAAGAAGAGTTCCTGTGACAAGAAGTCTTGCATCGTCTCGTCCTCTCGACGCTCCTTTGTTTCTTCGGTCGAAAGTCTCAGCTTTTGCTTGAGCAAGGGCGTCACAAGATGCCAATCCTGGCCCAAGGTCTCCGTTATTTCGTATCCGGGACTTGGAAGCGATGACGTTAGCGGACATCGTTCAATGATTCGGGTATGCCGCCCGAGAGGACTTACCACATGTTTGTTTCGAAGCGTCGGTGAGCTGTGATTAGGAAGAGAATGCCGGAGAGAAACTTTCATGTGTGAAGATGGAGAGCAGCCTGTTTGCAGCCTAGAGCTGTTCTGATCCTGCGGGATTCATTCGGTCGATGCGCTCGGCAGCGGCTGAGAGAAGCCCTTCTTTCTGCAGCCTACGTCTTCCCAACGATACGAATTATTAAGCTGAATATCAACTAGGTCGAGACAGGGAAAGCCGACATACATATGCCTTCGTTGCTCTATCCTGAGGTTGTACTTGTAGTCTCGCCGACTTGCGCAGATCGTTCCTGCCATGGACGCACAACCACGATTACCACCAATCTTCATCAATTCTGCCAACATACAACTTCGCAGTAAGACGCTCTTTGATCCCGGTCACACTGGAAATTGCGCCCATTCTAGGCTCTTTTTAATGCCTTGGTTGATCAACGGGCTCGCAGAACAACACGCCTTGATGGATGTGAGTTCCCAGTCACGACCAATTCTTGCGCGGAAAAGATCCTCCCAGAACGCTTCAACATGGCATGCTGGCTACCAATGGGACCGTGGCAGACTCGGAACAACGTTTAGGAGGGATTGACAAGCAAACGCCCAAGACTTGTGGCTTGCATGTGGTTCTCGGTCGATTCGCCTCTATTGGCTATCATCACATGTTCGGATATGGTCTCAGTTCTCGCTCTGAATTGTGAACGTACGGGCGCAACGATGGGTTCACTCTCCACACAATGGAGAATCAATGGACAGGACACAAGGGTTCAACGCATCAGGTCAATATCTTGCGATGGAGGTGTGACATTTACCCCTCGAAAATGGACGCAATTCTTCCGCCAATAATCGCACAAGATCTCAGAGATCAACCCAAACTTTCACCATCAGAGCGAGGGTTCAAAATTGCATTCAGTCAAGCTTCCGGAGGGGCCTGAGGGGATACCTGTAGTCCTTGCCAAAGCAATTCAGTACTCCGTTTCAGGCTACTGCGTAGTTGACACTACGAAATCCTTGCATGGTACCTGACTTCACCCTCTTCCCCACGGGGAGAAATGCGGAGTAGCCCGCCTACACAACTAGCATATATTCTGGGCTTCACGACGATCACATCCAGGCAAACTCGTCCGAGACCTTCGCAATGTATAACACTCTTCTGGTCTCCGCATTGGCTGCCGGACTTGCGTCTGCTGCAGTTCTCGAGCAACGACAGTCTTCATCCAACACCGCAGTCGTTGACCTGTCCAACAAGCGTGGACCGAACAAGCATCTCGCCTCTGGTTTTATCTACGGCATTCCGGACTCTCCAGCAAATCCGAACCAGATTCCAGCCCACTTCTACACCGATATTGGCTTCAACTACGGCCGTGCAGGAGGCGCTCAGCTTAATGCACCATGCAGAGGCTGGATCTGGGGACTGAACGAATACAAATGCCGCTTCCAGTCGACTTTGCAAAATTACCAGACGACTCGTAAATATGGAGGCAACTTTATCATTCTTCCACATGACATCTGGGGAACGGATCACGCCAATAGCTCAACTGTGTGGCCAGGCGACAACGGCAACTTCGCCAACTACGATCAGTTCTTGAACCAGCTCATCTCTGATATCGAAGCGAATGGGATGCAGAATGCTCTTGTGTGGGACATCTGGAACGAGGCCGATGGCAGTTTCTGGGGTGGAAGGCCGCAGCAACAGTGGATCAACCTCTACGTTCGTACGCACAAGAGAATTCGGTATGGTCACTTCCACAACCTGAAAGACGACGAAACTGACAATATTTCAGATCTGATACCAAGATGAACCCAACCCTCATCTCCGGCCCATCCCACGCCTCGCAACCCACCCCGGACAACACCTGGTGGACCAACTGGCTGCAGCAAATCAAAGGCAATAACACCATCCCCGACCAATACTCCTGGCACATCGAAGGCGACATCACCAATCCCATCGACGATCTCCAAACCAACAACGCCACGTTCGCCAGCATGCTCTCCAACGCAGGCTTGGCGCAGCCCAAGCAAGTGAACATCAACGAATATGCCACCTTTCCCGAGCAGGTCGCCGCAGGAGCCGCGTGGTGGATTTCCCGTCTCGAACGCTACGATGCTATTGGGCTGCGTGGCAATTGGCTTAGCGGTTACGAGCTGCACGATCTTTCTGCGAGTCTGCTTGGGAAACCTAATGCTGATAATGCGAATTACAATTATTCGCAGACAGGGTACTATCCCAACGGCGAGTTCCAGGTTTATAAGTACTACAACCAGAACATGACCGGCACCCGCGTCGGTACCACCGGTACCGGCGATAGGAACATGGACGTCTTCTCTACCATCGGCTCTGACGGGATCGTCCGCGTCTTGACAGGCGTGAGGTTGCAGACTGGGACTTGGTACATCACCATCAACAACCTCAGTGCTGTAATGCTCCCGACATCTGGATCGCTGAACATTCATACGTATGGGTTTGTGGATAAGGGACATTATGGCGAGGTGGATGCGCTTACGGATCGCGGGTATTACTCGCATACGTACAGTGGGAACAGTGTGACGTTTCCGGTGTATCAGACTAGTCAGGATGAGTATACGGCTTGGGGATTTGAGTTTCAGGTTGGGTCGTGAGTATGCGACGAGAAGATGAGAAAGTCTGGCAGTTGAAAAGGTACTTCCGTCACCCTCTGTCCGTCTCATGTCACTCCCGCCAGGCTGGGGCCAAACGAGAGTTGCAGCATAACGAGCATGTCTACTCTGAGAGGACATTCCTCGGCTGTATAATTGGTTACAATATGCTTGCGAGCAGTCCAACACGGGCGAAGGCGCACTCTCCAGAAGCGAAGATGCGCGGATGTCGGAATAGAAGGTGCAGAAAAGAAGATCGTAAATTTGGGTATCAACTGGGTTCATTCAAATGCGAGCCGGCTCGTAGGATCCCCTCCCGAACGCCTGTCGATGCTATTTGAACGCTGTTTCCCAGCCTCATACTGAACGCCGCATTTGTCAAAGAGACGTCTTTACTCGTCATCCTCATCCTCCTCCTCGGCCTCCATAGTGGTCTGGGCGATGCGGTCCAAATCACGCTGGCCGGACTGAGTAATGCGACGGCCACCCTTGTCCTCGTCGTGCTCGAGTACACCGATCTTCTCGAGTGCCTGCATGCACTTGCGGTCGACGGAGCCGGAGGCGTCGACGTGGTGGGATGGGCGCGAGCCGCGGTTCTTGACACCACCGTGGACCTTCCTGAGACGGCCGACACCGACAGTCTTGCGCATGTAGATGTGGCGGGCAATGGCGGCAGAGCGGACATAGAACCTGGCGCGGGAAGTGTCAGTAGGTCGATAGATGCTGCGGGTTGAGAAGAAGTTCTTACCAGTCCTGGCTCTGAGGGGGAAGCTCTTTTGCGTGCGAGGTCTTGACAGTGTCGGACCAACCTGTAGACTGGTGTCAGCAATAAGCTCTGACACTCATGTCCCCCGTTCCACACGGGATTCAGGTTTCTCCATATTTAATGTGTGTATGTATGCATTTCCTACTCTTTCTTGGTGGTGCTCACGGACCTGGAATTGGCAGCTTTCCCTGACGCTTCAAGAAGGCGGCGTAGGCGTCGATAAACTTGTCCGCAGGGACATCGCGAACGGAGACTCCAGGCATGTTGGCGGTGTGGATGGGTGGGAGGAGATGGCGAAGTGGTGTTTTCGTTTGATGTCGAGTTGTCGCTGCTGAATATGGAGAACGTTGCGATCGAGTTCTGAGATTTGAGTGCGTGGCGCTAGGCAGAACATTTCGCCGCGCCGTCGCGCTAACTCCACTTGGACGGCATGTTCGATGTCGAGGACCTCGCTTCGCGTCATTCTTTCTTGTCTCCTCACATCAACATTACCACAAGACGTTTCGCATCCTCATCGGGCATCTAGATCGTTGCCAACGTGTATCTGTATTTTAACGCTGGCTGGTCTCGAAAAACCGCTGTCATCCTGTCGAAGTCATCAGAGTTCGAACCAAGCACGATCTTCTGGCATCGATTCTCATTGGCCTCCCAACTCTACCCGGACAATGTCGCTCAGCTCCCGATAGCAAGCTTCAATTGATGAGAGACCAAAAAGCAGTCCTAGATGGCTGACGCCGCGAGGAGACTGATTTCGGGGCCTTCAAAATGGTCCCTCGGTATGAGTGGCATCGTGGGATTAGCCTTGTTCCTATGGCTGTATCGCAGACGACTTGCAGGTGGGGTGAAGAAAAGAGATGGTATGGTCTTCGTAAAGAAAAAACTGCTGCCACCGAAATTGACCTCGCGCACAGTCAACGCGACCGACCCGGGCTTACTACAGAAGGGCACCACCTTCGAGACTTACCGAACGCCTTCAGGTTGTGTCTACCCAAAGATTCGCACGTTCTATCATGAACACCCGCAAGCAAAGAAACTTCCGAACGATCTACCATTGCTCGTCTTCATGCACGGTCTTGGAGGTTCTGTAGCTCAATTTGCTCCTTTGCTCACCTCAATGGTATGCGGCCTTGACAACATAAATTATCATCTCAACTCATTGACAGTGATTCAGGTCAATGTCGCTCCATGCCTTGCCATAGATCTTCCTGGCTGCGGAAGATCAGATTTCAGACCCCATGACGCTACCGCGTACACTACAGCTGCCTTCGCAGAACTCCTTTACACGGCTATTGATCGATTCCGCAAGAAAGACATTGATCAAAAAGTGGTGCTGATTGGTCACAGTATGGGCTGCTCAATTGCTGCTCTGCTTGCCTCATCACAGTCGCCTCTGTCACAGCTTTGCTCAAGCAAGATCCTGGGCATGATCGCCATTTGTCCAAGATCTACAACTCTCACACAAGCAGACCTCCTCAATATAGAACGACTCAACTGGATATGGTCGCCCATGTTTGACCTCATCAGACTTGCCGATCGCCGCGGCGGCGTTGATAGTAAAAGTGTGCTTCGAGTTGTTGGAAAAGATGCTGATCATGAAACAAAGAAGCTGCAGCTTCGATTCAATCAGCAGTCTAAATCGGCGGTCTTCCAGAAGGTCCTCATGGGGATGTACCATCAAGAGAAAGCGACGGCCGAACGAGGAGAGGAGAGTCTGCTTGGTCGAAGAATCTGGAGCGGCGTGAAGGTACCGCTGTTCTTGGTGGCCGCGAAGAGCGATAAGCTGGCCCCACCCAAGGAGGTTGAGCAAATTGCGGACTGGCTGACGCAGGAGAACGTATCCACAACTCACGACAGCACATATGAGGACGAGCCAGCGCCAGATGAAGTTGTACCCGATTCACAGGACGAGCCGACACCGAACACTCTCAGAACCCACTCCATCGCCATCGAGGAGAATGATACCTCGACGAAGCATTCCATAGCCCTGAAGACAACAGTCTTCCCGGAGCCTGCTTCTCATGGCTTGCTCTACGCTACCAAAGACGTCCGTGTCCTCTCCGGCCTGATCGAAGGATTTCTCGCAAAGCATGTCGACAAACGCCTATCACCAGGCTGGCAGCTCCAACACATGACAACAAGCGGGAAATGGGACGTGAAGAACCTGACTAAATGGCAGAAAATCGATCCGTGCTCGGAACCCATTGGTGGTATCTTCCGTGCCATGAAGACCATGCGCGAAATCGACGACAGTCACAATCCTCGAGACTTCGTCAAGAAGTACAGCTACAAGGCGATCCCAGATGGCGTCGCTATGATTGTCGATATTTCGCATGATGTGCCTGTCTACAACAAGGAAGGACTTGAGCAGGGCGGTATTCATTACCACAAATTTCCCACCGTGAGCAAGCAGCCACCTACTGAAGAAGAGGTGGAGCACTTCATTGACCTACTCAACACTTTACGACAAAGCCCAAAGATCAAAGGCAATGATAAAGATGGGCGCCATCCGACCATTGGCGTCCACTGCCATTACGGCTTTAATCGTACTGGTCTTTTCATTGTCTCATATCTGGTTGAACAAGAGAAATGGAAGCTGGAAGACGCTATTGAGGAGTTCGCAAGGAAGAGGCCACCCGGCATCAAGCATGAGTGGTTTGTAGATCAGCTCTACACTCGGTATGCTGTGAGGATAGAGAGGAGGGGAACGATTGTTGGGTGAGACAGCATCGTACATGTAGTCAATGCGGCCAGGCACATCGTACATCTCCACCAACAGCCGAAGTTCCACGCCATCGCGCCCCAGACCTACAAACGCAGTGCTGACGGAGGATTGGAAAGGTGCATGAGTGCCGACACTATTTGACGAGCCTGCCGAGCCTGCCGTACCTGCCTGGAAGGTTGCGTGAGGGGCAGTGATCTTCGAGAGCTTTTGCAGAAAGTGGGTAGCTAGGTCGTTCGAAAACGAAGTTCGTATATATTCCTCAAGACCTCATTATCTCCTTCCGATTCTCCCCTGTACATAAATTCGGACTTTAATATATGCTGCACTTGGAAAACATCAGAAAATCGACAATAGGGGATCAAACCGCCAGCACCATAGCCCAGGACACATCGCATTTGTAACCACTCCATCATGTCCTCTGAACTCATCCTCTACGACCTCCCTTCCCGCCCTCGCCCCAAAGTCCACGCATGGTCCGGCAACACCTGGAAAACCCGCATGGTCCTCAACTATAAACAAATCCCCTACAAAACGCAATGGGTTAATTTTCACAAACTCCAAGAGACCCTCGGCGCCACGGACCTCACTCCCAACCCCACCCCCAATTGGTCCAACTACTCTGTTCCCACCATCCGCTTCCCCGACGGCAAGCACATCATGGACTCCGCCGTTCTGGCCCCGAAACTCGAAGAACTCAAGCCTGAACCCAGTCTGCACCTCGATCTCGATCTCCACAAAGAGGCGAGCGCTGCGATCGGCGCTACCTTCGGCCCAATGATCCCTTACTTCATGCCGCGCATCGTAGAGCGCGCCGTAGCTGAAGAAGACGTCGAATGGTTCCGCGCCGACCGAGCCAAGAAATTCGGCATGTCGCTCGAGGAGTTGGACAAAACCAAAGGAGGCGAGGCATGGACGAATGTTCAACCGGGATTGGACAAGTTCGTCGAAGTCTTGAGGAAGCATAAGAAAGACGCTGGACCGTTCATTTTGGGTAGTGTGCCGAGTTATGGAGATTTCATTCTCGCGGCGGGATTGCATTGTTTTGTGGTGCTTGCGAAGAAGGATTATGAGAGGCTTGTGGAGGGAAGGAAGGAGTTGAGTGATTTGTATGAGGCTTGTGAGCCTTGGTTGGCGAGGGATGATTAGATTTGCTCGCGGGACTCTGCTACGCCTTCGTTGACGTCCTCACGACCATCCCATTTCGTAGTGAGAACCCAGCGGATTTTATTTGCAGCGGCGTCCTCCTTTTTTTGTGCCTTATCCTATTTCTCTGACCTCTTCTCCTCCTTTCTCCCCAGCTTCTTCGCCCTCTCCCGCTCTGCCTTTTCCATCTCCTTGCCAAGCTTGCGCTCTTCTTTCTTGAAATTCTTGATAATTTTCGCCATTTCTTTCTCGTCTTTCTCTGCTTTTTTCTTCCCAAGCTTTTTCTCCATCTTCTGCCTCTCCTTGTCTAATTTTCGCTCAATCTTCTCGCACGAGTCTGACGAGGAAGAAGAGGAGCTGCTGGACCCTCGACGCTTCCGCTGTTCTTTTTCGCGCTTCTTATTTGGCTTTGTCCTAGGCTTTCTTGGCGTGTGCGTTACCCATGCGTTTGAGGATGTTGTCTGGTGTCTCTGGGGCTGGGACGTTGAAGTCGAGGTCCTGCATAGCATAGCCCCCCAGTGCTCGGATCTGACGGACGCGAGGGTCCTCCGTCGAAACCGAATGTCCTCTAATTGAAGACTCATCATCGTCGAGCAAACCCTCTTCTAAATTCGGCAACTTCGACCTCCACTTCCCATCATCCTCAACCGGATACCCAATCTTCTCCAACATCCCGGTCCTCCCCTCAATCCCAACCTGTAGGCCCCCTCGGCCGAAACATAAACCTATTCATCTCCTTCACATACACCTTCGTCCTCGCAATCGACGTCGCGGTGCTGGCTAGACTCGCCACGAACTGAACGCCTGCCCCCACGAGTTGGACAGGATGGACGCCGAGTGTTTGCGTCATAGCGAAACTGGCGAGATTGAGGCCTTGAAATCCCGGGTTGGCAATCCAGACTTCGTTGAGCCCGTCGAAGAATGTGAGGAATTGGGACTGAGAGATGTGGTAGGAGGTGGGTTCTGGGATGTAGGCGCGCATGAAGGGGAATTGGAAGGCGCCACGGCAATTATGGGAAACTTGGGGGAGGACATTTGGGAAGGAGAGTCCGCGAGCTTCGAGACGACGTGGGTGCGGCAATACGGCTGGCGTATTCGATTGCAATCCTGGAAAGCCAGATTCGTTGCGTTGTTGTTGTGAATGGGAACCTAGGTTCTCAAATGGAGCCACGGGGTCGGAGTGTGGTGCTGCTCGACGATGTGGGTGTTGTGAGAAAGCTGATGCGTTTGATTGTTGCTCTGAATAACTATATCCGTTGCTTTCTTGACCTGTGTTTTGTTGGCTTGCATAGTACAGCGGCGGAGGGTCGTGTGGGACGTTTTGCATTATATCCTGATCTTGGGATCCATGGTACTGAGCATGCTGAAGTCGATCTTGCAACTTGGGGTTTTGAGGATTCATCGATCCGTAGCAGAGTCGAGTCGGTCGTAGTCTTGACAGGCAAAGATATCTTCCCACAGGGCCCGACTCCAAGAAAACTGGTGAACGTCTTTGCCTTCAAGAACTCTGCGACCTGCAATGTCAATATATGATACCAAGTTCCCCTAGGAGCTGAACACATGACTGTTGTAATGCACAGAATCCTACACGAAAAGCCATCTACTCGGCGACCGCATTGGACAACGCCTCCTGAGGAAAAGCATGCACCCCTCAATACACCGGTAACATGGTCGGGCGTCGCCCAGCCTCTCCCACGCGACGCAACGCTATACCGAAACATGGAATCCGAAGACGAGAGCGTACGCGATGGTGTCCAAGAACAAAGCCCACGATTGCAGATCCACGTGAGGCCTGTGTTACCGTGAAACAAGAGGGTGCTTGTGGCAGTGCTTAGCGAAGCTCGTCTTGACCAGAGAAGGATGGTGTAGGTCGTTCTTGTGTGCGCAATGGTGTGATTGCTGGTAACGGACGATCGTTGAAAAAGTGGCTTGCTTGCACATCTCGCGCTCTCCGTACCATCAAGAAAGACCACGCTGCTGAGCCCGCCGATAGCGCTACCTCTTCGTCGAGATCTTGAGCGTAAAAACCAAAGTGGCACATCTCGAGAGTTATCCACTCAGAAGATAGCACCTCTGCCGGCTGGTCCGCGTGGTCGGATGTGCTGCTAGTGAGAAGAGCACATCGATCCCTCTATACCGTCGACATAGACCACCCTGCTCAGCCTACCGATAGTTGTCCCTCCGAACGAGTACAGAGATGTGTCATCTTCGTTTCACCGCTATTCGCGGGCGATGCCTGTCTCAAGCCGGCCGATGCCTGTACATGCCAACCAAAACGAGAGCGATACCGTGGTCCTCGTGGTCCTGGAGTTTTGAGAAGAAATCCGAATCCCTCTCCGGATTGACTTTCTACCTTCCGACGCTGGTGGACTGTACACTGTAGGAGGAATTGTGGGGAATGTTCAGCCATGTTGACTCAGGAATTGCTCAGGACCAATACTGGCTCTCGCTATCATATTGCATTTCTTCACGGTGACCACGAGAAGACGCGATGCTTGCCCTTCTAAGCCTGTGCCACGACCGTCCGCGAAGCAACGCTCGATATTCCGCCCAGACTCATTGATTCCAGTGCTGCTTCCAAGCCAATCAGTCCTGGTTCATCCCCTTCTTTCTCCCATCCTCGAAGCGGACCCCAGGCAATCTTCTGCCCGCCTTCGACACTTGTCCGCCTCAGTGCAGCGACAAGAGGTGTGTCTCTCTTAACCGACGGATATGCGTCGATCTCGACAGTCTCCAAACCCGGGACCTGCTCTTGTATGCCTCTCAGTATGTCCACGCAGAACCACTTATACGTCTCTTCAGATGCATTTGCTCCACGAAAGCCAGCGAAGAAGTCTCCGCTGGGATCGATTTCGACAAAGATCTTCAGGATGCGCAGATTTGTACAGTCTGTGAGGCCGAGCGTTGGACCAGTGTTTTGGCAGCGTGGAGGCGCAGTCCAGTCTGGACCAACGCGAAATTCAAGCTTGTTGATTGCTTCACGGTAGTGGACAGGGAGACGGGCGAGGAGAGGCTTCTTGGTGCGGTGAAAGCGGCCGTGGGTAGGGAACAATCGGAACGGTTGGGCGTAGAAGACGCGGTAGGCTTCATCGTGCATGCGACGGGAGACGAGGAATAGAGAGAGGCGTGGGAGGATGTAGCGGTAGTTCAATGGGTCTAAGAGTGTCAGCGAGGAAGACGTTACTGGCGGAAGGGTCACATACGCAAGTCAACGGTGTCTCCCACACACAGCACGTCCTCGTAGATGCGGATCCTCAACTCAGACGGCAGATCGAAGAAGCGAAACGGCTTCCAGGGCGGTGCGGGAGACGAGTCGCGCGAGGATGCAGCGGAAGACACGGCGGACGACTGGGTGCTCGCCTTTGAAGCGGGCTGGCTTTTGCGTTGCTTGCCCATGCGGGCACGGTATATGTGGAGTGTAATATTACGAGTTTCAGGCCTTAGATCTTGTTTCGTAGGTGAAGAATAGCAGATGCCATCGTGGTAGCTCGCGTGACCCGCGGATTGCCTAAGCAGCCATCTTCACGACGACTGCAACGGCGAGGAAGTGGTGGTTGCTTCTGGCGATGGCGGAAGTCGCGTAGTGGGCGGTGAAGGGGTACATGGGGAGGTTACGAGTGATACGGTATGAGTGGTGAGCAGAATGGTTCGGAGGAGATGAGGAGGGGGAGATGGTAGAGAGAGGGGGTCAATGGTCATCAGCTCGGCGTCAGGTGATGCAGCAGTGGCAAAGGAGGAATAGCTTGCTGCTGCTTTGATGTTGAATGTTGCTGTCCAACGGGACGGATCTGCCCATAGGGTTGGTCGCAGTCGTTCTTAAAGGAGACGGCATTCTTGTACCCGGCTATTACAACATCCTGTCCAATCGAAATGATCGAGATGCCTGATATTCTGCTTCGCCGGGAGTATAACTTTCATGGTTGAAGAAGAAAGGAAGAGAAATGTGTGCGTGCTGAGAACACAACCGAGATGGGAGGCACTCGGACCATCCAAGGCTCGCGTGCAAAACTCGTGGCCACATGAACTTTCCTCTTGGCGACAACTTCACTTCACTTCCTACATATAAAACTCACGCCGCTCCCTCCCACTACCTTCACACACCGCGTTCACCACATGAGGCACCGACATGCCTTCCTTCGCGATCGAGGTCCCTGGCGAGGCCAACCCGCTCACCGAGACCATCCTCGTGCAAGCCCTCAGATCCGCCTCTTCTTCCGACCCAAATCAGATCCAAACCGGCACCAAGCAGCTCGCGCAGTGGGAGAAGTCTCCTGCCTATTACCGACACCTCCAGAGCGCGTATCTTGAATACCAACTGCCGGTCGAAATCCGCTATCTTGCAATTATCCAGCTCAAGAATGGCATCGACAAGTACTGGCGGAAGACTGCCCAGAATGCCGTGTCCAAGGAGGATAAGCAAGTCGTCCGGTCTCGGCTTGCTGAAGGGGTGCTGAATGAACAGAACTCTCGACTTGCCCTACAAAATGCCCTCGTCGTCGCGAAAATCGCGAGGTACGAGTTTCCAAACGACTGGCCCGACGCAATGTCAGCCTTTGTTGGCTGTATCAGATCACCCAATACGCCTCCTCTTCAGCTCGCCAGAGCGCTTCTAGCTCTCCTGCATATCGTCAAGGAGATCTCAACTGGACGGCTTCAACGAACTCGAAAGTACTTGCAAGCTGCCACTCCGGAGATTGTTACTGTTGTTGGCAATGTCTATGCGCGCATCGTAGAGCGCTGGCAGTCGTCGTTCAACACTGACGACATGCATCAGAGTCTGCTTTCCATCAAGCTCCTGCGCTGCCTTCTTGTATCTGGATACGAACATCCCCACCGCGAGAGCGAAGTTATCTCCTTTTGGAACTTGTCCTTGCAGCATCTGAGCGCGTTCATCCTTCAGATCAACTCTCAACTACCCTCAGATACGCTGAAGCTTCTTGGCAGGCATACAATTCAGCTGGCTAAGCTGCACCACGAGATGGCAAAAGACCATCCTGCATCCTTTGCCCTTCTTCCCAACTCCCTGCAACTGACACAGTCCTACTGGGGTCTGGTCAAGGAATTTGGCAGCACATTTGGCTCCAGAGAAGTGATCACATCCGCAATCCAATCCGCAAAGATCGGTACGGATGGAGATTCTGCAGACGAGAGAACCTTCACCGAGAAGGTTGGTCTTAAAGGACTGCTCATCCTTCGAGCGTGCGTGAAGATGGTGCATAACCCCACAAATACTTTCAAATATCGCACTCCTGAGGACAAAGAGGAGAAGAGCCGAGCTACAGAGACTATTCGACAGACCCTTCTCACAGACGCCTTTGTCCGCGAGGCGATGGAAACCATGGTCCTCAAGTTCTTCGTCTTTCGGGAGAGCGATCTCCGCGAGTGGCTAGAAGAGCCTGAAGAATGGGAGAAGCGTGAAGAGGGCGAAGGCGAGGACTGGGAATTTTCCATTCGGTCGTGTTCTGAGAAACTATTCTTGGACTTAGCCATCAACTACAAGGACATTATCGTCGAGCCCTTATTGAGTGTTTTTTACACCGTTGCTGGCCCACAAAATGAAGACGTGCTGTTCAAGGACAGCGTCTATACTGCCATCGGTTTATCGGCGTCGGTCATACATCCAAGCCTTGACTTCGATGCCTTCATCCGTGACATCCTCGTATCCGAAGTCCAACAGGAAATGCCGGGTTGGAACATCATCCGGCGAAGGGCTGCTATCCTTCTCGGACAATGGATCACGGTGAAGGTTGGCGAAGCCAGTCGGCCACTGGTCTACCAAATCTTCCAACACCTTCTGAATGCCGATGACCCTCTGAATGATCAAGTCGTTCGGGTCACGGCTGGGCGGCAATTCATGCATGTGGCAAACGATTGGGACTTCAAAGCGGAGACGTTTATGCCATACGCCCAAACCACCCTTACCCAACTCATGGTTTTGATTGCAGAGGTAGAACTGACGGAGACGAAGATGGCTCTCCTGAATACTATCAGTGTTATTGTTGAGCGACTGGATCAGCACGTCACACCATTTGCCGAGCGCATCGTCAATCTTCTCCCTGGGCTTTGGGAAGAGTCCGGAGAAGAGCACCTCATGAAACAAGCCATCCTCACCATCCTGGCAAGGCTGGTCAACGCCATGAAAGCAGATTCGCTGCCACTGCACCCACTTGTCTTTCCAATCATCAAAGGCGCAGTGGAGCCAGGATCGGAGACCCAATTGTATCTGCTTGAGGATTCTCTCGACTTGTGGGGTGCTGTATTAGAACAGACGCCTTCCGAATCCGTTTCCCCAGAACTGCTTGACATTTTGCAGTATCTCTACTCGATATATGAGCTTGGATCTGAGAACCTACGCAAGGCTCTTGAAATTACCGAATCGTACGTTATTCTGGCACCGGCGCACATGCTTTCTGCAGAAGTGCGCAGCTCCACTTTTATTGCCCTTTCGAAATTGCTAGGGCAGGTCCGACCGGAGGCCAATGGGGTTATATGCAATCTCATAGAGACAATGCTTTGCTTCTCGCAAAAGTCTGAGATAGCGAACAGCCTCCCGGTTGGCAACTACAGGTACGCATTCCCTGCAACGGTAGAACCTCAGAGACTGACTACTCTTAGCTCCGCGTCGTTCATGGTAACCTACGACCTCGCACAAGCCGTCGATCCCGAAACAGGCTCCGGCATCCTCTCAAAACTACTCCAAGGCTTACGAGGTAGCTGGAACGCCCACTGTACAACCGGCCCGAATGCCCAAGACGCTCCCGTCGACGGCATCGTCGAAACAGACTACTTCGCCATTTTCGCCCGAGCGATTCTCGGCTCCCTCGATGGCTTCATGTACACCTGCCAAGCCGCGGCCTCTACTGCCTTCTCAGAACAGCAACCGCTCGAAGCGCTCATGAAGTGGCTGCTGGAAGAATGGTTCTCCCACTTCGAAAACAGCGGCGACCCAGGACGGAGAAAGTTGATGTGCATGGCTCTCACAAAGCTTCTGGAAACAAACCAGTCGTTCATCCTCCTCAACCTTCAAAGCTTGATGACTATCTGGACGGATGTCGTTACTGAGCTGCGCGAAGATGAGGCGGACGTCAAAGGCGACTCGTTGGTGATGGTTGCCGGCGCTGTCCCGCAAGCGGAGGGTCCGGAGTCCCCCGAGGATGCGAGGAGGAGAGCTTTGACCTTCTCGGACGATGTGCATACGGTGAATTTGACGGAGTTCATCAGGCATTATTTGCAGCAAGCGATTGCTGCTGCGGGTGGGAATGAAGCTTTTCAGGAGCAGTGGTTGGTTAATGTGGATCACGATGTGATGAAGGCTTTCTCGGGGCTGGGTATTATTTGACGCTTGAAAAGAGGAGGGAATCGCAGGATGATGTTGAGCTTCATCGACCTGTTCGATGAGCGTTCAAACTTAGGCAGCATCTCGAGCATATTCGCTCGGAAATATGATTGCGGGCAGAATCAGTACTACCGTCCGCATTCATCATGCTGAGACGAGAGTTACCATGTGTATCTGTTCACTCTAGCAGTATCTCGAACGTGTCATTTCGGCAGTAGCCCGTGAGCGGGCGAATTGAAAGTCTGTATTGTTCGTCCATTCATTATGAAAATCCACAGTTTTTCCCGCTGTGCGTATAACTAAGCCTCTTGCCCTCCCACCTCATACTCTACCAGTAAGGCACAAGATCAACCGGATACGACGTCGTCCTCTCAGCGCCGAAGAAGTTCCTCGCACTCTCCGGCGCCGCATTATCAACGCTCAACCCGCCCGAAGGCTGTCCCGTCGAGCCGTCAACGCAAGTCCCATTGCCCCAGTAAGCGTCGTATGCAGCTTTCCAGACGAGACTCTGTTTCATTAGCATGGAAGACGTGTAGAAGAGCCTGCAATCCGCCGCCTCATACACGAATTGCAAAGGCGTAGCATCGGTGTCGCCGAGACGGATATTGTTTCGCATATTGACTCTCGCGCCATCGCTGGAGGAAGTTCGCGCGAGGGCGTATGACATTGGTTCGCTGAGGTTTCCGTATGTCGATGTCAGGTATTTCTTTTGTTGTGGTGTGGAATTATCTTCGTAGGCGTTCCGGATGACTTCGGCAATATACGACATGGGATAAACGCTGGCGCCTTTCACGCCTCCAACACCCTGCATCGGTCCGGTCTGTTTGCGGCCGCCGAAGACGACTGATTTAACGCCTGCTTGGTCTTTCAAGAACTCGCTGAAGACGGCACAGGTGGAAGCGCAGTTGCCGTCTTGAATGATGAGAGTGTTCTCGGGCTCGAAGACTTGCGGTGTGACGTGCGAGAGGTTGCCGTAGTTTGAGATGTTGGTGCAGAAGACGGAGAATTTGTCATTGAGATCGTAGCGGGTGAGGGCTGTGAACTTGTCGCCGTGGTGTTCGTAGGGTCCGTATAGTTCTTGCCAGGACGTGAAGTCGGTGTTGTTCATAGTGTAGAGTTCGCGGTAGTTGAAGGGATGGGAGGCGAAGTTTGAGTCACTGCCGCAGTAGCTGTCTGGGACACTTGTGTTCGAAACGTTGGCGTAGAAGCCGCTGATGATAGTTCCAATGTCGTTAAACAGTGGCGTGGCGTGGAAGTTAGTCGCTCCGTACGGTTCGATGCTTGGGAAGAGCTGGGCAAAAGTATCGTATGCCAACATGACATCTCCGCCACCATTCCCTCTCAGATCTACAACTAGTTTGGTTTTCTTGGCGGCCTTCGCAGAGGCAAGGAATCGCCTAACGACGTTGGAAAATTGTGTTTCGTCCTCTGGCTCAAAAGAGGGGATCGAAAGAACAGCGACTTCCTTGTGTTCCGTAGGGAAGTAGCCGGCAATCGTATTGTCATCATTGATGATGTAAGGCATGGGGTAGTACTTCGGTCCTGGATTCTCTGTCTGAGCTGGGACCGCCTTGAAACTAACCTCAGTCGTAGGAATGGCACCAGTGGACTCGGAAGACGAGGCGAATTCATCATTCGAGGACGTTACGGCGGGCTGGCAGAACTTCTTGAAGAATGTCTTGCCATCTTTGACGCCTTGGAAGTCTTGCTGAGTATAAGCGAAATGCGGGACTATGGTGCTTGTTCCATTGCTGAAGGTCACGACAGTCGATAGACCTTGATAGTGGATGCTGGCCGAGAAAGCTCCAGTGCTTGCACCAGGGACTGATGCAAAGACTGAGTTGTAGTTCGTATCAGGATCCTGAGCAGACCCTTCCAACGAAGCGTATTCGTTCAGCCAACTCTCAACGTCGACCCCATTGATCTGTACGACGGGCGAGACCGAATTATTGTAGCTGCTCAGGAACAGGCTTCTCGTGATGTCGGCATCGCGTTTGGCAAGGTAGACCTCTGGAAGGGCGAGTGGACTCTTCGATACTGAGTAGAGGCTCGAACTTCGCAAGAATGTGAAGATCTGGATGATGTCGGGGTAGTAGTTGAAGTGCTCATCGTATCCACTCTGTACGAGGTCGAAAAGGTCGAGCTGGTAGTCGTATTCATTCGAGTAAAAGCCGCTGTTGAGCTTGTCCGCTAGCTGGTCGAAAGCACCCATCATATCGACAGCTGGATAGAGGTAGCCCTCTGGTGGTGATTTGAGGTATGCGAGTGTGCTTTGGAACTGTGAGAAGGTCCTGACTCCCTCCAGTTGCTTCAGATCATTGTCGAGGTCGAGTGGTACTGATCGAAGGCAGTTGTATGCTAGCTGTGGATCCACTTTCTTGTACTGGGCAGTTTGGTTCGATACCATGCGACTGACTGCAAGGCACGGTTCAATGCTAGAACCTGTAGAACTTGCCGGTGATCCTGAAGTCGCTGTCGAAACCCAAGACGTGGTCCAAGTTGGTCGTATTGATGATGAGGGCACATCATTGTGTGCCGCTGGGTCGACGCCAGCACGGATGTAATCTGAGATTTTGGACGGGGCCGCAGAGGCGATACCAGCCAGAGAGGCTGCAGCAAGGAAGACACGCATCCTGAACGAAAGACTTTAGGAAACAAGAAATAAAGCAAAAGCTCGCCGACACGCTGATTGTCTTGCAAAAGTACGGAGTATCTTGGAAACCATCCCATCCTCCAAGTAGGCGGCCTACGGCTTTGATATACCAACATTGGCGTTGTGCTCGCATGGCTTGAGGTGAAACTTGGACGCCTTTTCCTAGCAAACAATCAGCGGGCCAGATGCACGGGTAACGCGCGATGGATGAAGGAAGGAAATGACTGGCTGAGCGCTGCCTTAAGCAGGCAGTGCTTAGCACAACGGACAGAAATCAGCCAGGCGGCCCAGGCCAAGCGTTGCGGCTGAGCTCGTTGACAGGTACTTTTCGGTCCAGGCATTCCATTTTACTGTCTTGTAGCACTCAGTATTTTAGATGTTTGCCGGCCTTGCTGTCCTTCATATTCTCCCACCATGCCTGTTGACATGCGAATCTCGCCCTTCGTCTCGTGGCTGAGGGCTGCACGACCAGCCACCGCGTCAAGATATCGACCCGCCAGCCAGTTGTCTCTTTTAGCACGCATATTTCGAGTGCGCTAGTCGCACCGCAGAACGGTCCCAGTACCTCCTAGGCAAATCTGATAAAAAGTAGAATAGGGCAAAAAGCAGGTTTCCCTAAAGAAGTCCGAGCTGGCAAGATCTGTGAGGAAGGTGGAGTCGCTTAGCGCGACACGTGATGGACGTGCATCTTAGAGTTTCAACCACGTTGTTTCCCAAAAATAGTACGGCAACTCCACCGTCCCTGAATTTCCACGACAACATCATTCGAAAATTGAACAAGGCGAAAAGAATCCGGGTGGCTGATCGTAGTATCTAATGAAGTTGTAAGTCTAAGATTCTTTGTAAAGCTTTGCAACGATTCCACGCTTCCAAGCAGACTTGAAAGCGGACATTCTTCCACATGATATCCTTGAGCACAAGAAGACAGCAGACATGAAAGACGCTCGGTCGACAAGGATCGAGACCACGTTGAGAGCAGGTGTGATGTGGTCGATTTCTGCAATCACCGAGTCATTGACGGAACCGGACGCAGGCCGATGGCCTAGAAGAAGCTAGTAGTATCGAGAGCTGGTGTTTCTTGGATCTGATCGTGGGGCGTGATACGGTGAAGAGAAGAGGTTGAGTGGCGGGAAGGCAGAGCGACGACCATGGCTAATCGAGGTAATTCTCAAAGTCTGATCCTGCGACAGCGGTTGCACGCCCGCAGATGACATTGTGGACATTCGAATATGTATTCCGAGAGAAAATGGCGACACTCTTCACACCGGCGTCTGCCATGAACCCATCGCCACTTTTCGAGATCGCACTCGTGATTTAACCGTAGGTTTCGTGGCAGCGGCAATCTGGTCGTTCCGCAAGATATCGACCAAAAGTCGTGTGCAAATTCGACCATGACGGAAAGAATCTGAATTGCGGCTCGCAGTACTTGTTCAAGTTGAAGTCTCAGGGTTCTTGGTACGGTTCTGCGATAACATGACGCTAATACGCCATGGAATTTTCGTATCTATGCCGTACACATTGGCAAACCCATGGTCTCAAATATTTTTCTTTCCGATCTTACCTCTGAACGTCTCTCAATCCTATGAAGCCTTCTCGATGTCCACGCTGATCTGCCCCAGGATGTTCTCGAGCTTCTCGGTATCATAGTGCTTCTTGTCCAACGATACTAGCTCGTAGAGGTCCATAGCCCCAATCAAGTAGTCAGGATCTTCCATATTCTTCTCCAACTCCTTCATCTCAGCGCAGATACCACGCCAAGTGCGAATGGTCGGGTTGGCGGCTTCAGTGGTCATCTCGACATCTTGTTCCTCCTCTTCGTTCTCTTCGTCCTCCTCCGAGAGTTGTTCAAAGCGGAAGTCGCTAAGGACAATCGGAACCTTTTCTGTGCTTGGTAGTTCGGGTAGAGCAGGGACGGCGGTGGCGACGCGTGAGATGCTGTATGTTTCTTGAGAGGGGGCGATAGCGGTCGACTTGGGCATCTCGGGAACTTTCGGGAGTGCGCTCTCGAAAGTCTTCTTCAGAAGTCGGAGCTGCGGAAGACGTACAAGCTGTTGTCAGTCTCGCGCCACTTCTCGATGAAGTTCTCGCGATGCCCGAAGAAGACAGGCGTGATCTTCTGCTCGATGACCGCTATGAGGAACGACAACTTGAGAAGATAGAGCTCTTCGCCACCTTTAAGTCGCCGCATCAGGGCGAGGAAGAGCAGACGGCACTGTTCGTAACGACGATTAAAGGTGTGTTCCTTGTCGAGCTCGTTGAACTATTGGCGAGTCAGCCTCGAATTCTCCAACCACATGCCGGTGCAAACTCATCAATCACAAATCAGAAAATAAAACGTACCCAGATCGTGCGGATATGGTACAGCGAGTCGGATTTATCCACATGAATCTGCTGGCCTTGCTGCAGCAGTCCGACCAGAGCAGGGTCTTGCACGCGGAAAGCCAACATGTAGAGGTCTTCGGGAACGCGCTCGCTCGGTAACAGCTCGATCAGAAGATCTTGACAAGTCTGGAGGCTCTGGACGGCATGGGCCTGAATCTCAGCGCGATGGGCAGCGTACTGCGCGGCCGAAAGATTCACTCCGTCTTCCTTCTCCTTTCTCCTCATCTTCTTCTTGTTCTTCTCTTCGGCAGTCAAGAGGTGGACATGATGGGTGGTGCGAGTCGCGAAAAAGTGTAGCGCGATATTTAGAAGACGGAGAGAGAGTGTGTGAAGCTCAAAAAATAAAGCTTGGTGCGTATACTGCTAAACCATTATTCTCTGTCGACTTCGCAATCACATGCAAACAACCGCTGCGATTCTTGGCGCTAATTTCCTTGTTTCTGCCAGCTCACGCGGGAGGAAGAACTCTACAAGCGAGACGGGTATCTCTTGATTAGCACATCTCAATGGAAAGAGGGTTTTGTCTTTCATCGAATGCGCAAACACACTCCCCAGACAGGGGCGGCAATGATCGTGATCGCATGGAACTCGGGCTAGTCCAAAGAATTCTTTTTCGTCACCACAGGCGACACAAATGTACTCGAGGCGCCGGCTTCTCGGTCTCCTTGCGAGTAGAAGCCCACGCAGATGACTCGGGGTGCAGCGAAGTCGGCAGGATTCATGGTCGACGAAGGCGCTGCAGCAGTACTGCTGGACAAATTTGCGGCGAGCTGCCGGTCTCTGGTAGCCTGTTGCTCCAGGCGATAAGTATCTCGGATCAAAACATCGTCTTGAAACATTGCCTTGGCAATGCTTTTAGCCATTTGACGGTCCTTCAAGGTTGCATTGCAGATTTTGAGATCCGTCATGTACATGTCCAGGGCAACCTGAGCGTCTGTGAGAGTAGCCTCTCGCTGTTGATTCTTCGCAGTCGAAGTCAAGTCTTATCTATCGTCGATTTGTAGTTGAACGATAGCTCACAGCGTAAGTGGGTCAATGTCCACGAGGGTGCTGTCGGCTGTTGCTGTCATCGTGTAGGCTCCACTTGCGAGCGATATCTGTCTGGTATAGTGGTGCCGTCCGCTGGTGCTAAGAATGTTAGTGCCGTATCTGGTAGATGGAGATTTCCATACGACGAGGCTCTGCATAGTCAATGCGATCGCAGTGTATCACGGTAAGAGAAAGTGGAAAGATCAGGAAGCAGAGGGAGAGAGGGAAGGCTAAGTGAGACAGCCAGACAGCCTCATCCCTGAGAGCCAGGCAACCTGAATTCCGCGAAGCTTGAAGCATACCATACTACGTAAAGCAAGGCGTCATACTGTAGGAGCGAAATCCAGAGATATGACCATGAGCAATAATAAGACTCCGGTGGACATTCGGTCTCGCTCGCAGCAACAACCGAGTATGCCAGGCCGGCGTGAAGGAAGACTCTCGAGAAGAGTGATACTCTATCGGCTACTGTTCCTTCATACTGGATCGGTATCGACGATAGCGCTCTGGAACAGAAGGAGATCCTGAATCATATCAGCAATTGTATTATGGATCGGCAGGCCATCTCGAGTGCGAGAACTCCAGGGCTTGAGCAAAGGCGGGCGGTTGGGCGGAGGGCACCGCTGGAATGGTCATCGACAGCCATACTGATCAATAAGATACTCCAAGTATCAGCGAGATGAGATAGATGAAAGCGATATGAAGTCGAAAGAGATTGGAAGGAGCTCGATGACTTGGGAGGAAGGAGTGATGTTAGCGTCGTCAAATATTGATGACGTCGTCAATCAAATCCGCCCTTTCCACAGTTCTTGAATTTTTTGCAGCGCAGGAGCATCTTCCTCAATGTCTGTCACTCCCTGGATCTGTTCATCATGTCTGCGGCGTATAGTGCGACCGGCACGCTCATTACAATTTCCTAGATGCGCTCAAAGTACAGGTACGAAGAAGATATTCGCATTCTACACGTCTTCAACGCTAAATCTTCCGCAGCAACGACCACCACGACCGGTAGCATATCTTCAGCGCTGCTCTCCCGAGCGCGATCCCTCGCCTCGGAACATGCTTCCCTCTCCCAAAAGCTCGCCAGCGACTTTGATGCCCGCGCCGCGAAACGCTTAGGCGAGCTCTCGCGGACGGCCTCTGCGATCAACGATTATGACAAGGCCAAGGCTTCCCTGCAAGAGCTGCAGTCATTGCTTAAGTCTCCCGACCAAGAATTGAAAGAGCTTGCGCAAGATGACCTAGAGCCTACGCATGAAAGGATAGAGAGTGCGGCGGCGGCATTGACATCCAGTCTGGTACCCATTCATCCCTTCGCACACTTGCCATGTCTGGTGGAAATTCGACCTGGAGCTGGAGGCGACGAGGCAGCGCTCTTTGCGGGAGATCTGTTGCGTATGTACGAAGCGTACTGCGCCAAGAAAGGCCTGCGGGCTAGTATCATAAAGCTTGAGACGGCGGATTATTCTGCTTCGGGCGGCGGAGGCAGCGGCGCTGGTGTTCATGTCCAGGAAGCCATTCTGGAAGTCGAGACATCGGGAGCGTACGATGTCCTGAGGTGCGAGGCTGGAGTCCATCGTGTGCAGCGCATCCCAGCAACGGAAAGCAAAGGACGTACGCACACATCCGCCGTGAGTGTCATGGTCCTTCCATCAATACCAACTGCACCGGGCGATCTTGGAGAGAACAGTTTCAATGACCCGCAGAGTGACTATTACGTGAATCCAACAGACGTAACCACGGACGTCCTGCGCGCCAGCGGTGCTGGAGGACAGCATGTCAACAAGACTGAGTCCGCCGTTCGCCTCACCCATGCGCCCTCCGGAATTGTAGTCTTCATACAAGAGACTCGTTCCCAGTTGCAGAACAGAGAAAGAGCTTGGCAGATCCTGCGCTCGAGGATTGCACAGATACGCCGCATGGAAAGGGAAGAGGAGATTGCTCGATTGAGGCGTGGTGCTGGCGCAGGCAAGGCCGGGAGAGAGAACAAGGTGCGCACGTATAATTGGGGTCAGCAAAGAGTCAGCGATCATAGGAGCGGGCTTGATATGCGCAGATTGGACGATGTTATGGACGGAGGCGAGGCATTGGAGGAGGTCATGCAAAGCGTGAGAAAGTGGATGGCAGAGCAGGAAGTTTTGGGACTGGTTGCAGAGGAGGAGTCCAAACAAGCGAAGGCAAAATAGCGATCAAGAGTTTTATCCCTTTACGCGTAGGGCAAGCCTGCGAGAAGCTGGGATGCAGCTAATTTGGCCAAATCTTCACCTCTCGCCTGCCTCTGCAAGTTCTCCGACCGAACGTGTACACGACTGAAACATTTCCAACACGTTGCGCCAATGTGTGGCTCTGGAAGCCCGCACACTCCAGCTCGTCTGGTTTCATGATGAGGCCGCATTCCAGCGAGGCTACGCCATCCTCAGTCACACCTGGGACCAAGAAGAAGTGGATTTCCACGACGTTTAATACCTGGACAAGGCGAGGGAAATGAAGGACTTCGAGAAGATCGAATCGACGTGTCGACAAGCTTTACTCGAGCGACTGTCATACGTGTGGGTCGATACCTGCTGTGAGTCCGCCTCGCAAGGACCGAACCTGTTTCGACCTGATTGACTCTCACTACTAGGCATCGACAAGTCGAGCAGCGCTGAGCTATCCGAGGCTATCAACTCCATCTACAAGGGAAGTGGTCTGTTGGCTACCAGTCGCAATCAATCGGTCTATGATACTTTGTCATCTCACAGTGGTATTAACAGTCGAGAATCTGTTACGCTTACCTTCCAGATGTGCCGGTCTCGGATAATGGGTCCTGCGATGCTCTGGCAAGGTCCCGATGGTTCAAACGAGGCTGGACTCTCCAAGAGCTGATCGCTCCACATAATATGAGCTTCTTTGGGCAGGGATGGAAGCTATGCGGCACCAAAGCAAGCCTTTCTAGTCAACTGGCCAACATCACCCTTATCGACAGAAGGATAATTATGCAGAACAGTCTGCTTCCCGAAGCATGTGTGGCAAAGAAGTTGTCTTGGGCAGCGCGGCGAACGACGACTCGGATCGAGAACCGCGCTTACTCCCTACCGGGAATACTCGGTGTCAATCTGGCTCTCCTCTATGGCAATTGCGAGAGAGCATTCGCTAGGCTGCAAGAAGAGATTCTCCGAACATTCGCCGATCCGTCTATCTTGCTCTGGCATTCTGTCTTTATCGATCAGCGGAAACACACTCTTGCTGCATCTCCACAGAACTATGGAGGTGCGAGCAGGCTCTCCGAACGGATCTGGACCACTCCGACGCCCTTCGAACTCATTAGCGTCGACTTGCGCATGACCGTGCCGACCATAGAAGACGGAGGCCAAACATACACCGCGCTCAATTGCCGATACGAGAATGACTCTACCAATCCGATCGCACTTCCGATTGATGTGGCGAATGAGAATGATACTACCGGGGGTGGCATTGTCGCCGTAGCTCGCGATCCTGTGTCGCCAGTAGCAAGATTCCCTACTCGTTGCATAGACTGGAAGATGTGAAGCAAAGGCCGCTTCTAGTACCGACTGGTCGCGTACACCAAGCGCTGTCAACCGACATCAAACCCATTCAAGGAATATCGATCAAGCTCGAGTTCGAAGAGTCAATTCTTGAAGAATGTCTCGTAGTCAAAGTGAGCCCGAAGGAGCATTGGAATAATCGCACGCGAGTATTCGAATGGCAAGACCACGAGCACGGGGACGAGCTAGTTGTCGGCTTTCTCGTTTGGACGGCACCTCCAGATTCCCAATACCATATCATCCCCATCCACGCTGTGCAGACCAGCGGCGTCTAGTTGACATTCAAGTCTACTTTCGCAATGAAGACCACAGAGCTCCCGGTCAACGATGATCTCCTATGGTTAGCGAGGAATTATGCCTCGTTAGCGACGCTTGGCGTGAGATGCTTGAGAGACTTCAGCAACAGAAGCGCAAAAGAGGTCAACTGGGCGCTCTACGAGAGGACTCAGACGAAGTACGCCGGACTCGATGATTTCAGAGTCCTCTTCGTTTCTGCTAATGCTCGTACTATTATGGATACTGTGCTGTGTGTTGTTCAACTAGAATGCTTGCAGCGTTCTGAGTGCACACTTAGTGATTCGGGCGTATACTCGTACCATGGGTGTAGTGTGATTGAACCAGAAGACATCCAAAAGGTGCTGCTCGAAGCACCATTCCCTCATCTCCAGAAGCCAGTGACTCCCCCAGGAGGATGATGGGAGAATCATGACGAGGGTTCGGAGGGGACTTACCAGTCCTGATCCAAAAAGATCACATCTCTTCCACAGCCAGTGAGGGAAAGGATCGGGCGAGTTCAACTCTGCCTCCTCAGCAGGATGATCTAGATCGCCTTTTCAGACAGCTCAACGGCTCAGTCGGTATCGTATCCTCGGAGACAGGCAGGATTTTCGGCGATCTCCCCAAGCAACTTTCTCCTCGGCAAGGTGAACGGGATAGCCACTGGCGAGGGCTCAGCGGCTCGGTCGGTATCGTTCCTTCGGAGAATGACAAGCTTGCCACATTCTACCTGGGCCATGGCTTCCTCAGCGAGACAAGCGACATCATGATCAGGATGATTTAAGTGCCTCGGTCAAACTCATTTCTTGAAAGACGCAAGCTTGCAGGTATACCACTTTGGTCACTGTCTCGGATGTTTTTCCAGCGAAAGAAGACGACGTCATGACTGGAATGACCTGAACACCTCTGTCAGCCTCATTTCTTTGGTGACGGGCGAGCTTGCCGGCATCCCCTTGGGCCAATGCCTCCTCAGCAAGAGAGACGACATCATGATCGGCATGACTCGAGCGCCTCGGTCAACCTCATTCATCCAGAGACACCTGCTTTTGAGATCAAGCGGAGAGCACTGAAGCAGTGGAAGGTCACGATTAACTCCAGTGAGCTTGTTGGTTTGGCGTGGTTTGGATATACCCTCTCAACCACGCCAACCAATAAGGATTTGGGCCAGATCCAACAGCGCCAATGGCCGCTGACTGACTAATTAGGAAGGTGAATCACTGTGAAAGAATTTGGCTGCACTACTTGTACAAATTGTCTGTTTGCGGCGCCTCAGGGCCATATAGCTCTTCATATTGCCTCTCAATCACCTCCTCATCATCAAAGGGTAGCACAACCTTGCCGTCTCTGTCCCTTTTTGCCATAGGTGGTCCATATGAGCTCCGTAAGAACGCACAGGCTTCAATAATGTCTGCCTTGAGCTGAGAGCGTCTGTAGTCAATAAGGTCGCGGCCGGCTGAGAATGCTCTTTCCGGAGCATCGCTCATTATTGGTATAGCAAGACAATCAAAGGCAAATTTGGCTAGGTCTGGCTGTGTATAGCGTCTATCAAACCACCATTGCAGCAAATCGAAGTCAGCCTCTGCCTCGTTCAGATCCTTTGGATTAGGGACCACATCCGTAGCTAAGTACTCCT